>WOXC01000328.1:0-53357 GCA_011680675.1 Gymnobelideus leadbeateri
TTGTTAAATTTCTCCTCTAAACTATGTCCAAATCGTTCTCAGGTAAACAAATACCTGAATGCAATGAAGGAGCTTATCGTTAAAGGAAGCCCAATTAAAAGATAATTATGTTTTTGTAATGTTAATCATCATACCCTTCCCTCTATTAAACTATTTCATAAATTTGGGTTTTTGTGGGTGAGTTTTCTTTTTAAAAGGCCTCTTCTAGACTGACAATGGGCATTATAATATTTCCTGAGCAAAATTGTAAAGCAATGGCAAATTTCCCCTTGGCCTTGTGGTTAAATAAAACTAGGCAAGTGATCATGGAAAATAAGGAGAGTGCCCAGTCCTTTCAAGATCTTGTTTGCCCAAACGAAATAATACCCCATTCTGAAGAGAAATCAAGCAGCTGTTGCCTCAGAAGGGGAAAATCAGGACCTGGCTTTTCAGGTCCATTTCATAACTGATGACCACTGGCCAAGAAAAGCTTCCAGAACTTGACATCTGGGTTCCCAGGATTATAACTTTCCATCAGGTTTTTTCCTTTGGTTTGGCTTCTGCCACACTGGTAACCTAGATCCTAACTCCATTTAGCCCCTAGGAGGCTGCTGTGGTATCCATCATTGAAGGGAGCACAGTGTAATTGGAAGGGCACTGGCTTTGGAGTCAGAGGTCACTCAGTCATTTCAGCCATATCTGAATCTGTGACCCTATTTGGGGTTTTCCTGATAAATATACTGGAGTGGTTTGCCATTTCCTTCCCCACCTCATTTTACAGATGAGAACACTGAGGCAAAGAGGATTGACTCACTTGCCACTAAATGTCTGAGGCCAGATTTGAACTCATGAAGAAGGGTCTTCCTGATTCCAGACCCAGCAGAGGACCTATTTTCAAATCTGGGTTGTTCTACTATGGGACCTTGAACAAATCATTTGAACTCTCTAGCTCTCAGTTTTGCCATATGTAATGCCTCAATGAAGGCTTGAACTAGAATGGAGACTGTGTAAATGTAGAGAAAGGGATTAATGTGAGAAAATGTTTTGGAGGTGACAAGACTGAGCAACTGATTTGATAGGCCGAGCGAGAGAGATTGAGTGGGGGAAGATCCCAAGGTTGCAAACCCTTGAGGGAAATAAGGAAGTTCGAAAGAAACACAGGTAGGATTGGGGTAGAAAATAAAATCCATTTTAACCATGATATAGCAATAATGAGGAAGAATCTCCCTTCACCACTACCTTTTCACCTTTTCTACCTTTCCCTTTCCTTTAGTGAGATCGTGATACAAGGGTCCCCAGAGAATGGGCCAACAGGGAGCTAGTTCCCTCCTCCAATTATCAGATATATCTGTGGATATTGCATCCTTCCTCCCCAAGCACAGCATGCATTCCTTAAGGGCATTTTGTCTTTGTGCTCCCCAGCACCCAGCATGCCACTTTATACTTTCTAGGCACTTAATGTGTTTACTAGAACAGAATGACACCAGAATTGCAATAATAATAATTCCCACTGGAGTTGTATTTTTTAGTTTGTAAAGTACTTTCTTCAAAACAACCCAGTGAATTTGTCATTATGGATAATAGATTGGATGTGTGGGTTGAGGATTGAAAGCCATTGTCAGTAATAGGGACATTTGAAAGAACTGTGGTTTAGAGGGGGAGGGCTAGGAGAGATATAAGAGGTTCCCCTCATTTTACAGATGAGAAAACTGAGACCCAAATAGGTTAGGTGACTTGCCCACTGACACACAGGTAGAGAGTAGAACAAGGCTATCATTATTTCTATTGTACAAATGAGAAAATTAAGACTCAGAGAAAGAATTAATTTTAATACCATGTTCCCTCTAGATTGCAAAAAGTTTTTGATTTTGTATTTCAACTGTCCAGGAAGCCCATGAGTGCCCTTTAATGAGTAGGTTTCCTTTGCAATACAAAGTATGAAGCAATTCTTTAGTCTAAATTGAAGCCAGCAGGTGTCCTTGTGACCTTCTGTTATAGGTCCTGGTTTTTAAAACAACTTCTGGGGAAAAAAAAACCCACCAATAATTTAAAAACCAGAAAGATACTCCTTCCAACGGCAAAACAAAATTTACAGGCAGCAGTTATTTAAATCATAGCCTGTGGCATCACACACACACACACACACACACACACACACACACACACACACACACACACACACACTGAAAGCATCATCATTCAAAAGTTGGAACAAAAACAGCTTGTCCCAAGGCTATTTGGTTAGCTCAGTTAGTGACCATGGCAGACCATGCCTTCCACCCTTGCAGGAGCTTTTATGTTCCATTGGCTGTCCCAATATCAACTTCCATTGGAGTTGACAATCATACTTTCCTCTCTCCATACCTACCCTTCACCCCCAGCTTCTGGTTCAATTCAACAAACATGAGTTTATTTGTCCCTGCTCTAAGCAGCTTCTGGAGCAAAAAAGAAAGAAATGCATCTTCCCATGGGCTTTTACACTAGAGTCAATTTTCTAGCATCCATTAAGATTTCAGGATCCTTGGGCTAAACCAGTGCAATAAAGCTAAAATTGCATGGTGTATTGAGCACCCTCCTTTTCCGCCCCCCAATCTTCCTTTGAGCAGCTGAATTAGAAAGTTGCTTGCCACTTAGCAGGGTATTGTCCTGTACTTCCCTTCTGTGCATAACAGGCTGAAGGCCAGGTCTTAAATTTTATACCCCCACCACCATCACTAGTACTCCGGGGTTGAGAATTCTCTCTTCTCTGCCATTGGCTCGTGGCCTGTCTCATTGTGTTCCTCCCATTGTAGGGGATCTGTTACTGGCACTCCATTCCACTTATCAGAATTAGAAAGGGATATATATTTCAAAAATATAGAAAGAACACTTCATAGGCATAATCCCCCCCCCCCATAGTGTCTCAGTTCAGGGACCAGTGAGGGAGGGGCCAGTGAGGGAGGATTCGGTTCACAGTTTAGCTCAGTTCTCCACAGCATTAGTCCCACCAAGTTCCAGTTCCAAACTCTGCTGAGTAAGTATCCCTGAGCCTTTGGTCCCCAGGACTTTGCTGCTTGGGTGGCTACAATATCTACAATACAATACAATACTTAGATTCCTGGACTCCTAGATCCCTGTGACTAGAGCTCCCAGGTAGGAGACTCCACTAGAACTGACAAGGACAAAAAGGAAAGGGTCCAAACCTCAGGTCCTTTGTTCTGAGCTACATTCCCTAAGAATGGGTGGAGGAAATTCATTGGCCATCTTGCTTATCATAGTATGAGTGAAAAAAATCTTTCAACCTCACATGGAAATGCAGGGAAAAAAAGCCTCACTGTCTTGCCAAGCAGTTTTAAAGATGCAGACAGTTCTGGTAAGTTCTGTCTACACAAGCCAATAGAAAAAGGCTGCTCCCAACCCCATGGTAGGCCAATACAGAATAGTCGCGCATGCACCAATTCCCCCGTATCCCTGAAACAGGTCCTTCTAGCATTTTCAATGCGGGTACCGCCATCTTAGGAGTTATAGGCCTGTGACAAACCCCCATTATTTGTGCCTTTGGGAAAGATTCTTCATCAGGTCATAAATCTTGGGCTGGAAGAGGCCTTAAAGCTCATCTAGTCCAACCCCTTCGCTTTACACATGAGGAAACTGAGGCCCTAGAGGCATTATTGAATGAATTCTCGACTTGCCCTTGTCACATAGGACATAAGTGGCAGGAGCTGAGATTTACGCTTAAGTCCCATGACTCTAAGTTCAGTGATCAATCACTATTTCCAAAAATATGCCAATTTTTCCTCTTCCAGTCTTTCCAGGCACGTGGGAATGGCTTGTGTGAATATACAGTGGAAAAAAGATGGAACATTGAGTTCAGGGGAATAGTTAATAGACCAGTTTGACAGGAACATAGAATATGTGAATGAGATTACTACCAAATAAAGTTGGAGAGGTAAGTCGGAGTCATAATGTAGAGGGCTTTAAGATCCACACTGAGATTTTGTATTTTAGAGGTAATAGAGAGCCCCTGAAGGATTATAGAATTATAGAATTAGGGCCATAAGGGACAGCAGAGGCCTTTGAGTTCAACCCCTCAAATCATACTATGCTTAGATCTATGCTTTAGGAAGATTAGTTTGGTATCTATGGGGGCCACTACACACACATATGGATCCTTGAAGGTTTCATATTGACTCAGAATAGCACATTATCTATATTCTATTGTATTTTTACTTATTTTTTTAAATTTCCCAATCACATTATTTTTTTACTGAGGAGAGGTGCAGGCAGCAATGATGCCTGTTTGAAACCCCTGAAGTAGAGGGTTGATTTTAAAAGGCAGAGACTGGAAGCAGGGAAGCCAATTTGAAAGGGTACGGTACTTTCATACCTATTTTATCTTTCCTATTAGATTATAAGTTTTTTGAGGGCAGGACCAGAGTCTGATAACAAGGCATTAAAGCTAGCAGATAGATACTTTATAAATGCTTGTTGGCTGTATAGATGACTGAATGAGAAAATATTTGGGTAGGAGTCTATACCTATGGAGACAATATGTCCTAGATCATAAAGGATGACCCCAATTTCGTTTTTTCTTTTTTCTTTTCTTTTTTCTTTCTTTTTTTTAGAGCAATTGGGGTTAAGTGACTTGCTCAAGGTTACACAGCTAGTCATTATTTATGTGTGGGTGCTCATTTTCTGAAGCCGGATTCGATCCCGGGTCATCCCAACTCCGAGACCGGCGCTCTTACTCACTTCGCCACCTCGCCACCCCCGATGACCCCAATTTCAAATACTTAAATTGAGATTCTCTGAGATTTACCCTACTCCACCTTGTTACTTTCATTTGTCCCCTTTAAAACATACCTGGCCCCTTCCCAGCACACTCTATGAGGAAAAGCTCAGGCATAAATCTAAGAATAGGAATAGGAGGAAGCCTCAGAAACATGTTATCAGATTACCCATTAGTGGAGGCTGCAGACAGAATAAATGGCATCATAACCAAAACCCTAAACAGTCCCTAGCTTCTTCTCCTTGTCCATCTATAAGATAAAACAGACAAGGGAACTTGACCAGAGGACTTTTATCATCCCTGTCTACCTGGATATATGAGAATCTATTCTGGGACCAAAACTAGCAGTGCCAACCATCAGGCACATGAAACTCACACTAAAGGAGTAAGAGGAAAGGGAGTCTTGAGGTGGTGAGGGTGAACAGGCATCCCCAGAACCCCAACTCTGAATGAGGCCAATGTCAGCCAAAATCACAGTTTGTGGATCAGATAATAGTCTTGGCACCCCAAAGGTGGAGACCTCAACTGATTAAGAAGTCTCCAGTGAATTTTGCTTCTCGGGCAGCCTTCATACTATGACCAGTAATTAGGTTTTTGAGAGTAAAATAGCAAATGCCAGGGACAGAAAATTTGATATCATGGAAAGTCACTGTGTTATGTTTACAATCACAAGCTTCACGCGACTGTTTATACCTGCTCTGTCCCATTCCTATTCTGCAGATTCGGCAGCTGTGGTCTCAGCTGGGTCTTTGTCATCCTCTTGGAAGGACTAGGTTTACCCTGATCATGGCTATTCCTACTTCACGAAGCATGAAATTGGTCATTATGTTTATTCTTTTACCCATCTCTGGTCATCATATCAGACTCTGAAACAAGTTTGATCTCAAAGTTTCAGCCCTATTGATGGATACACTGCCTAGACAGAAAGAAACCAGGATTGAGAACACTTAGCTAAGGGCCTTCATCTCTAAGGAGAGGCAGGATAGTAGAGTGGAAAGATAGAGGGATTTTGGAGTCAAAGGACACAGGCTCAAATCCTTGCCCTGTTACTTTTCAGCTGAATGAGCAAGGCTCCAAAGTCTTCTAGGTACTTGCTTCCTCATCTCTAACATGAGGGGTTCAGGCATAGTAATTTTTTTACTTCCTCTCCATCTCTAAATCCTACAATCCTTAATGCTGTAACTAATCTTTATTTGGCTTCAAATCTACTCTGATTTGCACCTCTCCTATCAGTCAATCAACAAACATTTGTGAAGCATTTACTATGTGCCAGACACTATGCTAAGTGCTGGAGATACAAAGAAAGGCAAAAACTTGGTTCCTTTTTCCTTAAGAAACTTACATGCCAAAGGGCAAATAAATAACAACATGCAAATAAATTATGTACATACAAGGTCAGAGGGGAGGCACTATTAATAATAGCTAACATTTGTATACATTGTAAGAATTGTAATACACTTTACAAATATTATCTCATTTGAATTTTGATCTTTTCAACAACCCTGAAAGGCAACAGCCTATTTTACAAATGAATGGTTAAGTGACTTGCCCAAGGTCATACCATTTTAAGTGTTTGAAGATAGATTTGAACACAGATCTTTCTGATTTCAGGGACTGCACTCCTCTCTCCCTCCCTTCCTCCCTTTCTTCTTCCTCCCTTTTCTCCTACTCTCCCTCCCTCCTCTTCCTTTGTCCATTTAGGGAATCATACCCTTATCTGCAGGTGCTCTGCCCAAAGGAATAAAAATTCTGATCACTGAAGCCTAACAAGTATCTTGGGGTTTTAACCAGCTAGATTTCTTTTTTTTTTCTTTTTTTTTTTTTTTTTTTGCCTTTTGGAGGGCAATTGGTGTTAAGTAACTTGCCCAAGGTCACATGGCTAGTTTTTTTTTGTGTTAAGTGTCTGAGATCGGATCCCAACTCAGGTCCTCCTGACTCCAGGGCCAGCTCTTTACTCACTGTGCCACATAGCCACCCCTAGATTTCTTTTTAAAGACCACGCTTTATTTAAACCCAAAGCACTATGGCTGTCTTTGACTAGTCAAAAATGGATCCCAGCCCAAGCCTCAACTGGTCACTGTTTGAGCACTGATGGTTCAGAGCTAGTGTAAACAGCAATTATTTTTGTTTTGGCCAGAAATCCTGAGGATCTTCCACTCCCAGACTGATTTTTTTTGACTAGGTAAAAGAGGTCATTCTTTGCCTTGTTTCTTACCTAGCCTTAATCACAGAATGGGCATTGCCTCACACAAACTGAGACCTGGGAAAGACCTTAGCTTAAAAAGGCCAAGGTCTCCCACTGCATCTGGGGCCATCAGCAGCCATCCTGATCTATACCTTGCCACTGGACCCAGTGACTCCAGAGGAGAAGGTGAGGCTGCTGACTTTGCTCAACCCTCCTCCACTTAAATCCAATTCACTTGCAGGTCATGACATCACCTTCTCAATGTCATGGTCTTCTTCAAGAAAGGACGAACAATAGCACTCAACTTACTTTGAAGGCATTTCATCTCTTTCTCCCTCCCTTCTTCCCTCTTCCTCCCCCCCACCACACCCACTCCATCCTAGATCCCTAAACTCCTAGCTTAGACATAGAATCAATAAAACATCATTCTAAGTGCTGGGGATAGAAAATAGTCTCTTTCATCTAAAGGCTTACATTCTATTGGATGCCCTCTCCCTTAGAATTATGTTCAAATCCTGCCTCTGATGCTTATAAACTTTGTCACTTTGGGAGAGTCTTTGAATTTCTCTGGGCTTCATTCTCCTCATCTGCAAAGTGGGAGGGTTCAATAACAGTAGTTGAGCAAAGGTCTCTTCCAGCTCTAAATCTATGACCCCCCCAAAGAAGAACACAAAATTTCCACTAACATTAAAAGAAATATTATTTCATTACAGAAGCTTATGGATTTTTGTTAAATGAAGGCATGGAAGTGGAGATCCAGCTTTGATGCTACCTCTTCCTCAAAGCCTTCTCTCCTACTGTCTCTACCCTGGGTGCGAGTGAGCCATTCCTCCTCACATTTTTCAAAAGCACCTTGTCTTGCTATTTTCTTTGTCCTTAATCACATCCTGCTGTTTTCTACATTTCATGCCCCTCATTGGATTTTCAGCCCCACTCGGGGCAGGGCTTGTATCCTATCTTTGTGCCACCAACACACATAATAGAGCCTGGCACCTCATAGGTACCCCAGACACATCTGTTGCATCTGTCAACAGTAGCACGAGATGATCATGTATCTGTATTTTTGGATCCAGTCAGTTAATGTGGCATCTCCATCTGTTGGGTGATGGATGATGTCAGGATATCCAGATGTAGTGGAGTTGGGGAAAGGAAAACCATGCAGACGGTGATGTTTTTGTGGAAAAATTAGCTTCATGATTCTCGCTGCTGCAGAGGAGCTAGGGAGGGAAATGATGGATGACAATTCTGTACAAATATTTATGGACATCAGGCAGGAAGCAGATTGCTGCTATGGAGCAAAAGGTGGTGAATATGAAACTTTGGCTTTGACTCAGCGCGTGTTAGACAAAGACGTAACTAGGGTGAGGAAACTGGGGCTTTGCCCAGTTTAGAGGGCACTGAAAGTCCTCACCATCCTTCAGCATTGTAGAAACAACAGAATTGCTTAACATAGGAAGCTACCAGTTGGTCCTCTTCTGTCTGCTTGTGTTTCTACTTTAGGCAAACTCTTCTGTCATCAAAACCATCCTTTACTACCACTCCAACAATGGTTGCACTATGTTGTCCTGGCTTAAAAAGCTGATTTGATGCCATATTTAACGTCACTTCCCTCAGGTGTATTTGTGTTAGACTTAAATACTTGTGGTATTATAGCTGGTCCATTCTATCTTTCCAATCTTCTTACACATTATTCTTCTCCATAAACTCTGTGGTCTAGCCACATTGGCCAACTTGCTGTTTCTCACTTCTAATGTGCCACCTCCCATCTTTGTATCTTTGCAATGGCCATTCCCTGTGTCTGGAATGCACTCCCTTCCCGTCTCTGCCTCTGAGAATCCCTGGTTTCCTTTCAAGATTCAATTCAAATTCTACCTTCTAAATGAAGCCTTTCCTGCTTCCCCTAGCTGCTGGTGCCCTCTCTTCCCAGACCACTTTGTGCATAATCTATGTCTTTGTAAACACACCTATGCACATATATGTGACATGTCGCTCAGCTAATAATAGCGTTGGAGCCCAAATTTCTGTTGACTCCAAATTCCAAGCTTTTTCCTCACTGTACAGACTCCTTCTGTGGCAACTCTGTTGAGCACCCTCTGTCCATGGACCATAATAATACCGGACTTTGGCATGGACTAATCCCCATCCCAGGAACATAATGATATTCTGGCGCCCCTGACAAGATTATTGACATCTTCCCCAGTGCTAAACTTGCCATGACTGCTGAAGCTCTTTGATTATTCCTGAAAGATTTTTTGCTGTTGTTTTTATGGTATCCCCCCTTAGTCACAGTGTGCATTTTTTCCCCTTTCTTTTGAACTTCATTTGAAACCTCATCTTTTAATGGCAAATCACTCCCCCTCAGTCAGATACATAGAGAGTACATGAATCAGACCCTTGAACAGTCTCTCAGAGCCCATACTATTGTGACACCTATAATGTGTCTGGCACTTTTCTTGGTATTGTCAGCTCATGTGGCTTGTGTCGTCTTCCCCAAGCCTACAGAAAGACAATGTGTCACTGCATCAATTATTCATATGCATATAAATGCATATAAAATGCATTTAAAATGCATATAAAAACTGCCCACCAGGTAGCATTCTATTTTAGTGACTAGCCCAGTTGTTCACTCAACACCTCCAGACTCATTAGTCTCTGGAAAATGCATGGCTTAGCTTTAAAATGATACAGTATCACCATTGACCACCAGAGGGTACTCAGCCTACAAATGCCTATACTGCTTCCCCTTACTACTGAACCTGGGGCTGTCCTTGTCTACAATTATCCTAGAGGATAAAATAGAATAAGTATTACTCTAAATACTAAAGTAAAATACTAAAGGTTACAACCCATCCACTCGTCCCTCTTCCCCTCTTAAGAGGACTCCAATACTTAATATATAGTAATCACATCATTTGTTGAACACAGGAAAATAAAGTTGGAAATAAATCATTCACTCCTACAGGGAGTCATCTTCCTCCAGTCATCTCCTAAACCTTTTCCCACTTGACCTACTAGATCTTCAAGTGGGGCACCCCTGATTCATGCACGTAGTTTATGGAAAAGGAATAAGTGAGAAAGGGGAGGAGTATTGAGTCCCTACCTGAGAATCACAGACTATACCAAGAAAACGCAGCAAAAGAAATCAGTCTTTCTTTCCAGCTCACCAACAGAATGGGTCTTGTCTCTACTCCAAAATCTGATCAGCTCTTCACAGCTGATCTCCAGTAGTCACACTTCTGAATTTTCAGATCTATCTTATGGAAGCCCCAGTGACCAAAAACCCAAGGCAACAACTGTTCTTACCCCATCAACTGAAGAAAAATTGGAAGTTCAAGTCTCAAGAGCAGTGGAAAGAAAAAGAAGCAGGCTGCCCTCCCTACTAGGGAACATATTTTGTCCTCCCTCTCTCCTATCATATGGCTTCCTTCTTGCTGTGAGTGGAGGGAGACCTTCAGTGAGGTCTCCAGTGACCTCCTGGAGACCTCCAGTGAGAAGCTGGGAGAGCATTCATTTTTTTCATTTGGGCCAGAATTACCAGGAACTGCTTTGTCAGTCTCTCTTCTCATATAATCATTATTCTAAATAAAAAGAATAAAAAAAAAGAATAATTAAAAAAGAAAACATTATGACTGTTACCTAACTCAGCATGGAATTTTGTTACAATGCAGTTATATATCCAAAACACAGTCATTTACTGAAATCTCCATTCAAGTTCCCCTCTATGCCCATGCCTGGAATACACTCTTTTATTTTCAAATCTCAAGTGACAGATGTGACATCCTACATTCAATCTTCCTTGATTTTTCCAAGGTTAAGTATTTCCTTTCTCCTTAAATTATCTTATGTTTACATGTCTATGTAGCTATTGTATTTTCCCATCACTATCACATACCTACGGAGTATTTCACAATCCTCTGTGACGACTTCTAGTGCTTCCAGGCAATAGCATTTCTGCTGCATGGATGACCAGAAGTGGGTAGTCATCAGTTTCCACAAGTCTTGAGAGAGTTTCCAACACATCCTGAATGTATGTCCCAGAATACAGAAGACATCCCTATTTTTTTTAAGCAGGGCAATTGGGATTAAGTGCCCAAGGTCACACAGCTAGTAAGTATCAAGTGTCTGAGGTGGGATTTGAACTCAGGTCCTCCTGACTCCAGGGTCACCTACCTGCCCTGACATCTCTATTTTTAATGTGTGTGTGAGGGGGTGGTTTTATCAAGAGATGGCTGATCATTTGAGTCCCCACTTGATGAGGTTATAAGAAGTTAGGGGGCAGATAGCAGAGACAAGGAAACGTGGTTGTGCCTCTTTAGGACTCTGAGTGTCTGAAGTTTTGGCTTACAAGGGCACAAAACTTTGAGAGTCAGTTTATAAGCTGAGTGACCTACATAAAGGATGGCAAATTCACAGCTTGTAAAGAAACTATAAGGAATGTTCACATTTCTTTGCTGTTTTAAAAGGTGTCAAAAAGTTCATATTTATGAAGGAATAATAGACCATTAGCAGCAGACAATCTAACAGGTAGCTTCAGTGTTAGAAATTGTCTGAGATGTATCAGACCAAAGGACCCTTGGGCTTTAAAAAACAAAAACAAGCCAGCCAGCTCTGATATCAACTGAGAGTGGGCCATCCCTGGCAGAGAAGAAACAAGTCAGTTATAGAAGGAGAGCCCAGGGCGTGTGTCTGTTCCCTTGTGCCTCTCCCAGAGTGGAGTGTGGGGGAGAGGGGGCATTTACAGGCAGTTGGGTTGCTCATTGTATAGAGTGCTGGGCTTGGACTCAGGAAGACCCAAGTTCAAATCTGGCCTCAGATACCTACTAGCCAGCTGTGTGATCCTGGGCAAGTCACTTAACCCCAATTGCCCTGCCTTCCCCCCTCCAAAAAGACAAAAAGAAAAAGAAAAAAAGAAATGCTTATTCCTGTCCTTCCCTTCCATTCTCTCCTTCTTCCTTCCCTTATTCCCCAGCAGGACTGGTATTTTTCCAGAGGACAATCTGTGCACGAGGAGAGAGGAGATACTGTGTTTAGCAGAGTCCAACAGGAGAGCTGAGATGAGATTAGGAGAGGAGAGAAGAGGGCCCAGTAGAGTGACCTGCCCAGCAGATTGACTGTACTAGGGGAGAGAAGCATGCCGACCCCATGAGAACCACAGGCATCTCTGCATGCCCCCTTAGCTATACGTGTTCCTCTTCTGCTAATGTATTTTATGAATATGCCACTGATGGTGTTTACATTGGTAGTGCATGAACCCCAGATTTGTAGGGACAATGTTTTGTCAGCATGCTATTTCAGTAAATGCCTTTGTTTTAGGTCAATTGTGTCCTCAAGCTGACTAATAATGTAAACATATTAGAGGGGGCTCTTGGGCTATAATTTTAGGAACACAGATCCATAGAATACCCTGAATTTGGAGTAGTCATCCCCCTGGTACTTTGGTGTTAGTTGGGGTGGGGAGTGGGGTGGTTCAATGGAAGCACTCTTAATGTTTGGTTACAAAAGCTGCCTCAGTAGCCCTTCAGCAATAAACCCCCAACCACCACTATTCATTCATTTCTCATTCTTCTCATTTTTCCTGGATAATTTGTCACTTCCAGCACTTGAGAAGTAGTAACAATAGTCACCTGAGCCATGCAGAGGACCTGTCCCTTGTCTCAGTTTGACAAATCAAAATTGGGACTAAAACCAGAAAGAGGAACATTGCAAATCCAATAGACGCTTTTAAACAGAAAAAAAAAGTAGACCTTGTCAAGAACTCTTGCTGGAGGCAGTAGGGTGAGGACAGACCCTACACTTCAGTCACATCTTACCTGTGTGGCTTAAACTCTGAGTCCTCAGTTTCTTCATCTGTGAAATGAGGAATTTGGACAAGGTGACCTCTACTGTCCTTTCTAGTTCTGAATCTGTGGCCCTGGAACCATGTCACATCTTTCTAGAAAGAAATGGGGCAGACATTATAATATAGGGTAACAGAGTTCTTGGAAAATAAGCTTTATCTACAGGATAGAGTCAATTACAACAACTGGCAAACAAATGTGCTTTGGAAAAACCAAGCAAGACACAATGGGGAAAGTCCAGGGTGAGTTAATAATAGTAGCTAACATTTGTATAGATTTGTATAGACTTGCAAATAGCTTTGCCTATTTTGATCCTCACAAGTATCTTGTAAGGTAAGTAGTATAGTATAGTATAGTATAGTATAGTATAGTATAGTATAGTATAGTATAGTATAGTATAGTATAGTATTATAGTATAGTATAGTACAGTATAGTATAGTATGTTATGTTATGTTATGTTATTAGATTGTACTAGATTCGATTAATAGTCTATTATTCCTATTGTACACATGTGGTAACTGAGGTTGAAGGGTTATGTGACTTGCCTTGTGACAGGATTCAAATTCCTTCCTCATTCCAAGTCCAATGGACTATCCACAGTGTCATCTTGATGCCTGTCTGAGAGTTTCTAGGGACCATCAACATCTTCAGGAGAATGAAGAAGGCTTTGGAGTAAACACAAGATAGTCTGAAGGGATTTGGGGGTCATATAGAAGAAAGCCTTTTTGGGTAGGGACCCACAGCAAAGTAGGATTTAGCCTAAGCTGGAACCCCTGAGAACTTCAGTGAGGAAAAGAGAGCTGGCTATGAGATAATCTGACTGGGCAATAGAACAAGGGAAGAATCTTTGGGTTGGATGAAAAAAAAAAGGTACCTCCAGAGGGATCCCACACCTGGAACCAAGTTGAGAAAGCAATTTCTGCAAAGGCTAAGGAAGCCAGTACACTCACAAAACAATCTCTCTTAGCAGCAACCTGAATCCGCTCAACTAGTATCTAATCCTTATAGGAGTCAGCTTACTGTCAGGATAAGTTCTGGTAGAAGGGGTTTTGAACCAAGACAGATGTTGGCCTACCGATTTGCATGTGCCCTGAAGATTCAGGAAAGATGTTAAGACTTCTACTGCTTTGCAACTTCGGGCTTCATTGACTACTTCACAATCATGTATGCTTCCTTGAATTGAATAGAAATAAAGACAAACAAATGAAACCTTTAAAAGACCAAAGACCCCTGTACTGCTCTGAGAGACAGCAGGGTAGAACAGTTAATATCTACAGCTCCCCTTAAGTAATATTGAGTAATGAGGAACATATCAATCAACAAGAATTTATTAAGTGCCTACAGTCAGTTGGTAAGTCAATAAGCATTTATTAAACACCTACTATGTGCTCTTACACTGTGCTAAGTGCTGGAAAGACAAAAAAAAATTAAAAATCTTTCAAGGAGCTCATATCCTAGTGGGAAGACAAATGCAAATAACCAGGTACATACAAAGCATATACAGAATAGACAGAAGGTAGTTTCTGAGGGAAGACACTAGTAACTGGTGCCAGAAGGAGGGAATGGCAGTTATAAACAGCCAAAAGAAGGAACCATCATACTGAGGATGGGGTTATATGATAAGGAAAAAATGGTAGGTAGAGGGGAAATAGAAGGAAGGGTGTGACCCCACACCACAGTCTCTCCTCTCCCCTTCTCCCCACCACCTTTCTCCTTTGTCTTGTGCCTCTTCCACTTTTGACCTGTAATTCCTCTCTCCCCGCTTTGCCCTTATTGGTTTCAGCAATAAAAGAGTGGGGCAGCTGGATGGCACCATAGTACATAGAGTGCTATGTCTGGAGCCAGAAACACTCATTTTCCTGAGTTCAAATCTGGCCTTAGACACTTACTGGCTGTGTTGGTTTGAACAAGTCACTTAACCTTGTTTGCCTCAGTTTCCTAATCTATAAAATGAGCTGGAGAAAGAAATGGCAAACTGCTCAAGGATCTTTGCCAATAAAACCCCAAAGAATCAGACACAACTGAAAAACTACTGAACAACAACAAAGAGAAGGAGAGAATTTTGTTGTTTAGACCTTGGAACCTCAGACATTGGACACTAGGGCAGGGTCAAGTTCCACACCTACAGCCAAGGTGGTGAAGTGGATTCTGAAAGTGCTGAGAATCCTCAGTAGACTTCCTAAACGTGAGTTTCCCTCAGCTGGGAAAGATCCAGACAACACGGAGGGAGAGGCAAGAAAATGTACAAAAGCTTGTGAACCCACCACCAAAGGTATTGCACCCATGCTATCTAGAACCCATAAAGGGTTCTTAATAAACTTCAGATAAAATAAAGAATGGTGGTCTTATCCCACTGGCCAACCCTCAACCAACCCCTTCAGAGTTGAGAGTGTCATAGACCTTTCAGAATAGGGTAATAGCATCATAGGATTTAGCACTAGAAGAAACCTTTAAGATTATGTGATTTCACAGATCAGGATACAGCTGGGCTGGATGGAGGTGGAAGGTGGGGAGTAGATAGATTCTGAACCTGCATTCTGAGGGTATGGAGTTGACAATGGAGTTCTGGGAAGCAATATCCATCTTAATATATGGGCCAGGCTCTGAGGGGCTTCTCTAGGAAACAATTCTCTCCCCCCTCTCCAATCTGCCAGGGGCAGCTAGGTGATGCAGTGGATAGAGTACTGGGCCTAGAGCAGGAAGACCTGAGCCCAAACCTGACCTCAAACACTTAACTGTGTGACTCTGGGTGAGTCACTTAACACTGTTTGCCTCAGTTTCCTAATCTGTCAAATGAGTTGGAACAGGAAATGACAAACCACTCCAGTATCTTTATCGGAAAGCCCTAAAGGGATCACAAAGAATTGGACACAACTGAAAACGGCTAAATAAACATCTCCAGTCTGTTGCAGGCTGATGGGTTCCTGTTCAAGGATACTTGAGTGGTCCTCCTTGGAGGATTATTTCCCTCACAAGTGGAATTCCTAATTCAATCCAAAATACACCAGTGACATCAAGCAGGATCATTGAGTCATGGGATTTCGACCAGAAGGTACATTATCTAACCCAATCTCCTCATTTTGTCAGTGAGGAAACCAAAAAACCATAGAGAGCTTTGTGATCCAAGATCACACAGGTAGAAAGCATTAGGAGACAAATCTGAACTTATGGTCACTGCTCTTAAAGTCACTGTTCTTTCCAACAGAATGAAACCCACATGGAGGTTCTCCTTTACTGGGGTTTCCCAAAGGTCTACTATTGTGTATTATACAAAGTTATATATTATTAGGCAGCTAGGTGGCACTGTGGATAGAGCACTGGGCTTGGAATCAGGAAGACTCATCTTCATGAGTTCAAATCCAGCTTCAGACATAGCTGTGTGACTCTGACTAAGTCACTTAACCCAGTTTGCCTCAGTCTCCTCATCTGTCAAATGAGTTAGAGAAAGAAATGGCAAGCCCCTCTCAGTATCTTTGCCAAGAAAACCTCAAATGGGGTTACAAAGACTTGGACACAACTCTTTGGATACAAACAACAACAACAAAATTTTACAAAGTTGTCACAGAACAATTAATTGCTAATTTGTTTATTCAATGAACATGCCATTCAGTTCTATGTTTGGCCCCTAGGATGGCCAGTCTTATCACCACTGTCATCATCATCCACAGCTCACATTGCTACAATTCACAAAGCACTCCCCTTACACTGCGTAAGACAAGTCTTATTCTCTAGAAAATTAGGTCTCAGAGATGTTTAATTGGTAAAAGTTGGGCTGGATGATCTCCAAGAGCTTCTCTAGCTCCAGCATTCTAGGCCTTATGAAAATAGGAGAGCTGGACCTTGGCCTCAGTCTTCTTGGCTTCCTACTCCAGTGTTCTTTCCCCTGGACCACACTGCAGTGTTGGATAGTCCCACCCTAATTTTCACTTGCATTCTCTATTTCTCACTCAGCCCAACAACCCCAAAGAGCTTCATAAACTGACCCCACCCCCAGTCCCAGTGGGGCAAGAACTAAAGGTTCCTCCAAAGCATCCCACATGGGTCCTACGGTTCCCTCTCATTGACCAAAGAAATATAGGAGTAGGCAATGATTATTACCACTCTAAAGGGATCCCTTTAAAGAATTCCTTTACAGAGATCCTTTAAATGTCCCACAAGCATTTAAGTATTTATCTATAGCTTGTTTACTACTTGCCAGAGAAATTAAGAGCTGGCAGAGAAATTTATGGTTGAGCATCAGCAGCCACTGCCAACTGAAGAATAATCAAAGGCAAAGAAAATAAGATCTCTGGGATTTCAATATAAGGCAAATGTGGTCAATTCCAAGACTTTTCAGGAAATTCATTGATGGTGAAAAGCCCCGGTTGTTGCTACTTCCAGGAAGAACATCCCATGTGGATACTTCTAATACCTTCTCTTCCCAGTTGGATTGTAGGTTCCTCAAAGCTCTGGGATAACAATGATTTTGTGAGTCATTTATTAGGTTCCTATTCCATTCTTGAATTAGGGACTGAAGGAGACACATAAATATAAGGATGCCTGCCTTCGTGGGATAAGTGATTGGATGACTGGGAAACAGCCCAGTATCCCCTAGCTTTGGGACCTGAAGATGGGGTTTGAATCCCGACTTGGTTATTACTATCTGAAGGACCTCAGAGGAGTCACTTTTCTGAGTCTCAGCTGCCTCCTCTATAAAATGAAGGACTTCTTTGAACAGGTGATGTCTAACTCTCACTAGCATGACCATATGACTTCTATTCATCCTTGTTTCACCCATAGCCCTCGCACAAGGCTTTGCACAGCCTAGATGTTCAGCAAGTGTTCATTTTATGAACAAATAATGCTTAGCCTGGAAAAGATAAGAAGACTCGGGGAGGACATGATAGTGGTCTTCAAGTGATTCAAAGGGATGTCAAGTGGAGTGAGGGCTAGATTCATTCTGTTTGGGGCCAGAAGTCAGAACCAGAAGCAATGAATGGAAGATGTAGGAAGGCCAATGTAGGTTGGTCAGGAAATACTATTTAACAATCACAGCTTTCCAAAGGCAGAATGCATTCCCTGGAAAGCTGGTGGGTGCCCCTTCCTTGGAGCTCTTCAAGCAGAAAGCAGAAGATCACTTGTGGAGTTTTAATAGTGAGTATTCTTTTCATTTCCCACCCAGCTGCACTCCAGTTTCCTGCAAGATGGCATCAGCCTTGACCTTGTCAGTAGCGTCTGCCCTGGGACCATCAGATTGGAAGGCAGAGCAAAGAGCTCTTCCCAGAGCCTCCATTGAAGGGAGGGCACCCAGACCTCAAATGGAAAATATATAACAATAACACCCTGTGGAACTAAGCAGAACAAGCCAAATTCCTCTTCCACCACATACCTGTCATCACCATCATCATCCTCATAGCTGACATTTACACAGCACTCTAAGGGTTGTTAAATCCTTCACCTATGTCATCTTACTTTGTCCTTGTTGCTATTATTCAGCAACTGTTCTAACTCCTTCATTTTACAGATAAGGAAACTGAGACTCTGAAAAGTGACTCCTCTGGGGTCCCTCAGGCAGTAAATAGCAGAGCTGGGATCTCAACCCCATCCTCAGACTCCAAAGCCAGTGGATGCTTCTCAGTCATTCATCCGCTTATTCCATGGTGGCAAGTGCTCCTTGTCACTCTTCATGACCCCATTTGGGATTTTCTTGGCAAAAATACTAGAGTGATTTGCCATTTCCTTCTCTAACTCATTTTACAGAAGAGGAAACTGAGACAAACAGGGTTTAAGTGATTTGCGCAGGGTCACACAGCTAGTAAGTATCTGAGGTCAGATTTGAACTAAGGAATATGTATCTTCCTGACTCCATGCCCAGCACTCTATCCACTGTGTCATCTAGTTGCCCCTAATTTTGTTCTTTGAGTCATATGATGTTATTATCTCCATTAACATATAAGAAAACTGGATTTGTGTGACAGAGTCACACAGTTTGTAAGTATCTGTGTCAAATTTGAATTCAAGTCTTCCTGACTCCAAGTCTATTGCTCTATTCATTCACTGCCCTATCTAGCTACACTCAAAAATGGCTAGGTCCTGCCATATTAGAAGGGGATGGACACAATGGTATTACCTATTCTATTATCCTTGGAGGTACAGAAACTACAAAAACTGTTGTTTATTGTTTTCGGTTTGGGGGAGTTTTCCCTGTGGGACATAGGGTATTACCTGTTCTTTTTCTCCTGGATGGCAGACTTGTTCTATTCAATTCAAAAGTAGCCTCAGATTTCCATCAAAATCAACCTTGAAATTAGTCTCAACCAGAAAATTTAAGCTTTCAGCAAGAGATGAGCTCATATAGGTACAATCTCCATTCATCCCATGATGTAGATTTAAACTTTCACCAGTCTACCCATTTTCTTCCTGCCTCACCTTCTCCCTCTGCCTTTTTAGTGACTATTAAAAAAAAAAACCTCCCTTCACAGTGACATCTCTCTATGTTCCTGGACACATGATACTCTTCTAGTTAATTGCCACCAGTAACTAAAGGACAATGGATTCAACTGAATAAGGTAAAATTTAATAGCGACAAATATAGAGTTTGATACATTGATTCCAAATGACAATTTACTGAGAAAAGGAGAAGCGTGCCTAGATAACAGTCCTCATGCAAAATATTTGAGAAGATCTAGGGTATCAGTGGACTGTAAGCTAAATGTGGGTCAACAGTTTGTTATGGTAGCCAAAAAACAAATACATTAGAAGTATCAGTGTCCAGAAGGAACAAAGCAAGTGGTAATTCTACCATACTGATAAATCCAGAAGCACTGTGTTCTGTTCTCAGGGACACATTCTGAGAAAGATTAAAATAAGCTGATGTGTATCAAGAAGGGGACAACTGGGATAATGAGAAAACTGAAGACAGGCATTTCATTTAAAGAAACTATGGGCATTTGGGAAAAGAGATGTCTTTAAGGTCCCCTTTAGCTATGAGCCTATAAACCCAGAGGGTAAAAATAGTTATCTTCAAGCATTCAAAATACTGATATGAAGCCAGATTTCTGAGAATTAAGGAAGGCATGGGAGCTAAGCTGGAATGTAGACTACTTTTTCTCAAAGTTTAGAAGCAAAGAGGAAAGGGGAACTGAATGTTGACTTGAAAGGATAGTTCCATCAATATACAAATCACTAATAAACTGTATGAAGCTCCCAGAGTTGGAGTTTGATGGGAGGACAAATCATAGAGGAAGAAATAAAGATTATTTAGATAGGTAAAAAGGAGCACAGATTTAGAGCTGGAAGGGGCATTAGAAGTCATGTGGTCTAGCCCTCTCACTTTCTAGATAAGGAAACTGAGGCCCAGATTGTTGTTGCTCAGTGGTGTCCAACTCTTTGTGACCCTATTTGGGGTTTTCTTGGCAAAGATACTGGAATGGTTTGCCATTTCCTTCTCCAGCTCATTTTACAGATGAGGAAACTGAGGCAAGCCGGGTTAAGTGACTTGCCCAGGACCACATAGATATTAAGCATCTAAGACTGGATTTGAATTCATGAAGATGAGTCTTCCTGACTCCAGGTCCAGCTCCACTGAGCTGCCTAACTGCTGCAAGACCCAGCTACCCATACTCTAAGGAGGAATTGGCTGCACAGCAGTTGCACCAGAAGAGGTCAGCAGAGGGCAGTAGAGAGCAACTCAACAAGGCACACCAGCTGAGCATGAAGACCAGAGAAATAGGTGGAGGACCCAGGTCACCAAAGATAGCCTGTCACGCCTGGGTGTTATCTCCAAAAGGCCTTGGCAGCTCTGTGAGGCAGAAAGCCACAACCATTCAGAGGCAGAGAACCCTGGCTGTGCTGATCTCCGCATGACTGCACCCCCCTATTACTGTTCCTTAGGCATCTAAGAAGTTTGATCCTGACCTGCATTCCCCTTCCCACTGGCGATTTGCTAGAATGGGAGAATTTTTTTCCCAGGATGCAGAAGGGATCTTGCATCTCTTTGCTATATTGCTTAATTAGGTCTTTTCCTTTGAGCCGATGCATCCTTTGGTTGTCTGATAAAGGAAGCACCCCATTGGGGGTTCACTTGCTATGGTTTTGAATAAAGCAGTTTTCAGAGGACCACATGAGAGAAGATGCTGCAGTTAGTTAAATTAAACTGAAATAAACTGAACTGAACCAACCGGAATTACCTTTTTCAAGCATTTTATTTCTAGCAACCTGGGGGAGTAGAGGTACTGGCTACAGCTCAATTCTCCTCTCTCTGTTAGGGGACCCAGCAGGTCCCCTGTGGGGCTGTTAGCTTATGAAGGCTATATTTAAATACTCAAAGTTTTTCAGTTCAGAGATGTGACATAGAGTCCAGATGTGATGTGACATGATAACATGCACCTGACTTTGGATCTGTGGGATCCTTTATGGGTCCCTGGGTATCTGCTGCCTTCAGACCCTCTCTGGATGTGGGTTTTATTTAGGTCCATTTGTGAAGTGCCTCTGAGTTATTGTGTTCCTAGGAGTTATTGTTTAATGAGGTGTAAGCCGATCTGGGACTAGCTGTTAATGTTTCCAGTTTCTTTCTTCCAGTTACAATAAGAACTTTATAAACAGTTTTACAGTCATAATGATATTCTTTCCTTATGCCTGCAAGAAGAGCTCATGATATGATTTCTTGCCTGGTACTCATTTAGACCTTAGGGGCAGAAAAAGAAACTCCGTGTGGAATTGATGTCAGAAAAGGAGGTACAATATTGGAGAAGCAATGGCACATGGCAGAAGGAGACCTAGGTTTGGCCCCAGAAGGCATGGGTTCAAATTCAGCCTTGCCACTTACTAGCCATGTGATCTGGCATGAATCACTCTCTGAGCCTCAGTTTCCCCATCTGTGAAATGGGAATACTTGTTCTACTCACCTCACAAGGGTGGTAAGGAAAATACTTTGTGAACCATGAAATGCAATGTAAATGTGACTGTTGAAGTCTCTTTTGATCCCTCAGTTCCCTGGAGGATAAGGGTGACACAAATATGAGAAATTAACAATGATCTTGTTTCTGTGGATTTGTTGTTGTTCAGTCATGTCTGAGTCACTATGACCCCATTTGGGGTTTTCTTGGCAGATACTAGAGTGGTTTGCCATTTCCTTCTCCAACTCATTTAACAGATGAGGAAACTGAGGCAAACAGGGTTAAGTGACTTGCCCAGGGTCACACAGCTACTAAGTGTCTGAGGTCAAATTTGAACTCAGGAAGAGGAGAATTTCTGACTCCAGGCCTGGCGCTCTATGCTCTATGGTGCCACCTAGCTGCCCCTTCTGTGTTTTAGCCTGTAGTGAAATCGGCTGCAGGATTTTGGTTGCAAGGAGAAAGTCGAACAGGCAGTTCCCATAATGTGTGATGAAAAAAGAAAAAAAAAACAACAAACCTTTATATAAAAAAGACATAGTGGGCAAAAGTCCCTGTTCCTAATGGCAATACTAAGAGTAATGGCAATACATTTATATAGCAATTGGTCATCTTATTTGATCCTCACAACAGCCCTGGGAGGTAGGTGTTATCATTATCCCCATTTTATAGATGAGGAACTGAGCCTGGGAGAGGTTAGCATCTGAGGTTGGCCTGACTGGTCTTCCTTGAATCTAAATCCAACACTCTCAATTCATTACATCAGCTGGCTACCTATATTGATCTGCCATAGAAACTGAGCAACCTTCCTTCCCCCAACTTCTCACCCCGTTTGCCAGCAAGCCCCCTGAATTGAAATTTAGAATGCATTTTTCCATAAAAACAATGTTTAAAGGGCTGCTTGTGTTCCTCAGCACAATTAGGGCTACAGTTTAACCACATCATGTATTAATAGGCTTTTGTGGGCTAACATAGGAAGCTAAACACTATTTATAGAATAGCTGTTATAACCAACCACCTTATAGACACCATTCTCACTAAGATGTGTCCAGGACATCAAATATCTCTGACTGTAGCTTCTGTTTGTAATAGATAGCACCCCCCAAATTTGATCCCACAAATATTCTTAATCACTTGTTATGTCTAGATGAATGTTTTAGACACCGAGGGAGGTACAAAGTTGCGTCTACCCCCCATCCTCACCTTCATGGTGCTTTCAGCTGGTAAGGAATAAGATACATGTTCAAATAATTATAATACTTGACAAATGGATTATGAAGGTAAAAAGCAAAGTACTAAGGGAGGTCTCAGATTTCATGAGGGGTAGAGATGTGGTGAAGGGAATAGGAAATAGGCTGTCCTAGATTACCTGTTACTACTAAGCTATCCTACAATATCTTGCTCATACTGCCTGCTTTTTCCTCTCATAACTCTGTTGTGGGTTATAGTTTTGTCTGTAGTGATTCTCTGTTTCCAGTTCAATTTTTTTATTGAGTCCTCTGGGATGTGTTTATTTGTTAATACAGGGATTTGTCATATGATTATTTACAAAAGATCATAAATATCACTTATCAATGTAAAGTCATGCAAAACAGTGCAAAAAAAACACATAACAAAAAGCAAAAAACATAAAAAAGTGGAAAAAATATGCTTTCAATCTGTGCTCAGAGTTTAATAGATCTCTCTCTGGAGGTGGACGGCATTTTTAAATCCCTGGTTCTTTTTCCCATATCTTTTCTGATGAAGTATAGTTAGAGATAATGCTAGGACAAGTCACTCCCCAGTTATTATTCTTTTCTAGTTAATGTTCTGCAGACTATAGCATAGGAATATAAGAATGACCATTTTTTTGTGATAGAATAAATTAAACATTTACTATGTGTGTGACACTGGGATAAAAATACAATGAATGAAACAAACCCTGTTCACAAGAAGCTTACAGTCTAATGAGAGACATAAAATATATGTGTATATATGTCATTTATGTGTGTATGTATATGTGTGTACATATACATATGTATATAAGGAGAATGAATACAGATAAAAACAAAATAGTTGATGTTAATGTCAGGGTTAATGTCTTTTCACTTTAATGGCCAGAGTAGAATTAGAGTATGTGGAAACATAAGAAATGCTGCATTGAATCAGACCAATGATGTAGGTGGCCCAACATTTGGTTCCTGGAAGGTTTAATTGAAGATCATGGTATTTGCCCTCTGGGACATTTACTTCAAAAGGTTAGGAATGTGCTCCAAATGTCATTAATTTCTCCTTAAAAGATCATTAGGGATCAATCATTCATGAAGGATATGATCTCAAAATGTAAGTTTTAGCTTAAGCCAGAAGTCTGTTAGGGTGTTAACTTGTTACAAAATGGGCAGCCCCTTCCAGATGCCTATCATGCACTGAAGACCATCCTGTTTCCATGGAACAAAAAAAGAAAAAGGAATGTTACCTTTCATTTGAATCATGACCATATGTCATGTATATCTGGAAATATTCTCTCTAAGGCCCAATTTAGGGACTCAATAATAACAGCTTATGCATAGCGTTTTATGGTTTACAACACATTTCCTCTCAGTCCCTGGTCTCTAATAGGGGAGCTTTTTGCTTATCTTGCTTGGAACCAGACCACCATGACAATTCCTCAACATTACCCAGTCATGACCATCCCTCAACTTTCCAACTCACTTCTTTATATATTGTCTTCCTCATTCGATTGAGGGCAAGAACTATCTTGCTTGCTTATTTTTGTATCCTCAGCACTCAGCATTGTGTTTGTCTCATAGTAAATACTTAACAAATGCTTTTTCATTCATTCATTCATTCATTTATTTATCTGTCATCTCCTAAGCCCATTCTCTATCTCATATATCATACTTCCTCCCATCCACTCACGTCATGGCTTTCACTAACCTTTCAGAGTTGTAACATGCTCTAATCATGCCCAGCAAGGCTTAGTGTCCTGAACATCTAAGGCCAGGGTTTTTTAACCTTTTTGTGTCATAGTTCCATTGGCAGTCTTTTGAAGCCTATGAACCACCTCTCACAATAATGCTTTAAGTGCATAAAATACGTAGGATTACAAAGGAAATCAATTCTATTGCAATATTGTTATCAAAGTATTAAAAAAAAGTTGGGGGCAGAGTGGGAAGTACAACAAAGGAATCTTTTCATTGTGATTTTATTTGTAAGTAAATATTTTTTAATACCAGGAAATTCTACTCTCTGACCTATAAGGTATTTATTTTGTGAAAAGTCAAGTTGCATGTATAATACCATGGGCTCAAAGCCTCTAGTGAAGAGGAACACATTTTTCAAACCTTACATAAGACACACAAGTGGTTTGTTCTGAGATCTGTCCTTTTGCCACCACAAGACCATGGCCCTGCATAAACAATTCCAATATGATAGCTGTCCCAGCATGGCACCCACCATGCATGATTATTGTGAGGTTCAATGAGTTTATGTATGTAAAGCATTTTGCAAACCTAAAAGTGATTTACAAAGGTCAGCTTTGGAGAAGGAGTAGCAGCAGCAGTAGCAATAGCAGCAGTATAGTCTCTAGCAATGCTTCAGACACCATAGAAAAAGTGAATTTGTGCATGGGGAGAAGAGGGAGCAGGGGAAGGGTAGCAGACAAGTGAGGGCAGGGGTGGGGATGTAGGTATTCATCAACTGGAGAATGACTGAACATACTGTACTATATGAATGAAACAAAATATTATTCTACTCATAAGAAATGATGAATTGGAAGAATTAAGAGAAACTTGGGAAGACTTGCATGAGCTGATGCAGAAAGAAGCTAGGTAGAGCCATAAGAACAATGACCACATTGATGTCAAGGAAAATAAAATTCAAAACATCAGAATTCTGATCAATTCAGGGACCAGTTATGACTTCTGAGACCTGACAGTGAAGCACACACCATTCTCTCAGCAAAGAGGTGGTAGAATACAGGTACAGAGTGGGGCATACATGTTCAGACATGGTGAATGCTTTTATTAGTTTTGCTTAACTTTCTTTGTTGCAAGAGAAGGTTTAATTGGTTGAGGGTGAGGCAAAGAGAGGAAGGCACTAGGAAGTGATTAAAAAAATGTTTTAAGCACTAGTGAAACTTCCCTTTCTTCTTTCCTTACTTCCTTTCTTCCTTCTCTTTCTTCCTTCTTTTCTCTTTCTTTTTCTTCCCCCTCCTTTTCTTTCTCTCTTCCCTTCCTCCTTCCATTCCTTCCTTTCTTATCTTCTTTCTTGCTTACTTCTCCATCCTTCCCTGCTTCTTTCCTTCCTTTTCTTCTTTCTTTCAAAAAGCACTGCAGATTACAGATACTGACATTGGTTTTAGGGTTTCGGGTCATGATTGTTATTGTTCAATCAATTTCAGTCCTTCCCTGTGGCCCCGTTTTCTTGGCAAAGATAATGGAGTGGTTTGCCATTTTCTTCTTCAGCTTTTTTTTTTTTTTACAGATGAGGAACTGAGGCAAAAAGGGTTAAGTGACTTTCCTAGGATCACATAGCTAGTAACTGTCTGAGACTAGATTCGAACTCGGAAAGTTGACTCTTCCTGGCTCCAGGCTCAGGGTTCTATCCATTGTGCAACCTAGCTGCCCTTGGGTCATACCCTTAGCTCCGAGTATTTTGTTAGTCATTAGCCATGAACAAATCATGTGGGGAAATAAGAAGAAGTGGCTGGAAGCCGTTGTCAGCTAGAGGGGAAGGAGAGGAAGAGCAACATTGAATGTCAACGCAAGCAGGCCTCTCTTTTATGAAGAGCATCCCACCCAATGTGTTCCCACTTGGCATAACTTCACTACCACGTTTGTCTTGGAAGAACACCATGCAAAGTCTACCACCCACCCAAAAAATGGAATCTTTTCCTTCCTTGGACAGACATTTTATAGAAATTTGATTTCTTTATGCTCTATAAACATATGTTGGGTGTTCCTTACCTCCCCTCTTTTCCCTCCCTCAACCAACCCTAATAAAATGGAACAGAGTTTCATTCTAATGGACTAAGAGTCCATGGGGCTTCTCAATCCTAAATGAGTGATGCCTTGCCTGTTGGCCTATTCCCATAAGCAAATTGGAAGAGAGGACAAAGGCAGTTATCCAACGCAAATAACCCCAGCAGTCTTTGTACCTCAGCAAAATCTCTGAGATATGCATTTATTATATTCCCCTCAGAATGTAATCACCCTGAGGGCAGACTATTTAATTTTTGTCTTTGTATCTCTAGGGTCTAGCCCTGTACCTAGAACATAGTGGGCACTCGAGAAAGGCTTGATGAATTGAATTGATGCTCCTGTCCACTTTGTTCTCTTAACTAGAGAACAGGAAAATCCCAGTCTAAAAGGGGGTGGAGGGAGAAGAGGAGAGAGAGGCAAACTGCCTTAGTCCTTTCAGCTTGGGTAGTTAGGTAGAATTGTGGATTGAGAACCAGTCTTGGAGTCAAGAAGACCTGAGTGAGTTCAAGGAGAGCTGGCCCAGGGCAGGCATATTCTCTACCCATAAAGTAGCAAAACAAGGCTACTATTTATAGGATCTTGAGATTTCTGCAGGGAGGGCTATCTGCTTCTTAGAGATTTTCTTAATTAGGATCATTAGTGGCCAGTCCAAACAGAAGGGGTTGGGAATAGTAATCTGAGCCAGTCTTTGAATGGCAATACCTCCTGAGACTACCCTTGGATTCTCTCCTGAATAACTAAACGCCAACAACCTTGAGGTCAGTGAATGTTTAGTCTGGGCCTGTTGCTATGTTGAGCTCTGTGGTACTGTTGCCTGGCCACTGGGGTCTCAGCCTCCTGCAATAATGAAATTGTCAGGCAGTAATTCAGCAGAGAGCTTATAGCCAAAGGGCTTATAGAAGCGGCATTGCTCTGGGAGCTGTCAGCACTGCTCTAAACAAGCAACTTCCAAATTACTGAGGACCTAGAATGGTCACCCCTCTTAAATCATAAAGAGGAAGTGCTAGGAAATCATTGTGAGGGGGGGGCACAGGGGATAGAGTAACAGGCCTGGAGTCAGTAAAGCTCATCTTCCTGAGTTCAAATCTGGCCTCAGACACTTACTAAATGTGTTACTATGGGCAAGTCACTTAACCCTGTTTGCCTCGATTTCCTCTGCCAGGAAAAGTCACAAAGAGTTGCACACAACTGGAAATGCCTAAACAGCAACAAAGCAACAGTGAAAGAGGCACCTTCACTGAGAATTTAAGTGGAGTCTATATCTTTCCCTTCTAAGAAGGGAAATCATGTAACGTTCTTGCCAGGCAATCAGCAATAAAGCTTGACCTGGATGCTCAAACTTTAAGGATTCTAGTCTCTGGTGATGCTTTACTTGGCTAGTGAAGCCACCCCATTCTTCACATAACCAAAACACAGGTGAATGTGTTTCTTGCTTCACCATTTCCATTTACTCTTTCCATATCCCTTCATTGAAGAGAATATATCTTGGTAAAATTATTATCAGATTCTCTTTTGACTAGAAAACGATCTTCACACTGTACCTTGATTTTTCTCTTTCCTTTCTTCTTTCTGCAAGGAGGAAGATACAAATAAAAGTCAAAATCAAAAAGTCAAAAAACTACCTCAGAATGCTAACAAAAGTGACCTACCATTTTCATTCTAATAAATTTTAAGCAAAGACTAAAATAAAATTAACGGAAAATTCCTTGCTAATGAAAGGAAAGGCTAAACAGAAGCTTCCTCCAAGCCCTTAGAACACCAAGATTCTCTGATGCCCCAAAGCACCAGAGCCAAAATTCTATAATCAACCAGGAAGATTTTTGTCTCTTAAGAAAAAGTTCAAGTCAAATTAGGAAAGTGATATAGCCTTAAACTTGTGGGACAGCCAAAGTTAGATTATGTTGTGATTATTTTCAATTAAGGGTAAGAAAGTTGTCAAATTATACCGGGGTATTCATATATAAGTTCTAAATGGTTTGTCACTTTTTATATATAATAATTAGACATTAGTAATTTTATGCTTCATAAGTTTTATGAAAGTTATATTTTATGTGGAGTTAACATTTGAGGAAAAGTCATAGTCTCTCCCTTATATTCATTCATGTCTATAAGAAGCATTTTTTTTTCCTTTTTGGAGGGGGGAAGGCAGGTCAATTGGGGTTAAGTGACTTGCCCAAGGTCACATGACTAGGATTAAGTGTCTGAGGCCAAATTTGAACTCGGGTCCACCTGACTCCAGGGCCGGTGCTTTATTCACTGTGCCACCTAGCTACTCCAGTATTTTTTTTCTTACTATTATCTTTGCCATCTGTGTGCGTAGGGCATTGCACTGGGTGCAAAGGAGACAAGAAAGTATAAGATATTGTCTGTGTCTTTTAGCTTCTGAAAAATAAATTTTAAAATAAGCAACAGAAGATAGAGGTAGTCAGGAAGGCAAATCACCTTTGTGATCACAAAGGGAGTAGACAGACAAACTCTTCCTGAGTGGTCTTATAAAGACAGAATTTCCTGGTTCATTTATTAAATGTGCTGATTAAGTGTCTACTATATACAGAGCACTATGCCAGGGGCTAGAGATACAAAAACAATCTCTTTCCTCAAAGAACATTCATTTTATTGTACTAGTCCATTGTGCCATGCCCATTGTGAGGGAGAGGGGAGGGTAAGGCAGTCTGTCCATGTCCATGATGTCTGCATGGACATCAGGATCACTCTATCCAGATGTGTCTGTGAGGAATGTGGATCAGGTCTATGAGAGATAAAGTCACTCTGTCCAGCTGTGCCCATGAAAGTCAGTTAGTCTGGTGAGGTCCACAGAGGAGGAGGATGTCAGTCTGTCTAACTATATGTCCTTAGGTGAAGCCATAGGTTAATAGGACTAAAGCCTTCCATCAGGAAGAAGTCTTTAAGGTAATCAGAGAATTTTAGAGGATTTTACATCTTCCCTTCTAAGAGTTTAGATTTAAAAAAAATCTCTGCTCTCATAGAACTTACAGTCCTGTAGAGGAATATGGCACAAATATTGCTAACTATAATACAAAATAATACACATGAGACAATGTGGTGTAATAGACAAAGATCTGGCCATGGAATTAAGAAGTCTTTGCTCTGATACATACTGGCTATGTAACTTTGGGTAAATTATCTAATCTCTCAGTATGCTAGGTAACTCTATAAATAGACTATGGGTTACATAAGAGGTACTGACCTTCTTTGGAAGAATTTGTTCATGATAGACTTCTCTAGCAGTGAAATCCCATAGGATCATAGATTTTTGCTGCAAAGTACTTTTAGAGTTCATCAGTACAACCCATTCATTTTTGAAATGTTAATTTAATTTTATTTTCAATTACCAAGCATTGTTTGTTTCCCTTCCATCCCTCCCCCAGTAGGGGAAAAATAAAAATAAAATCTTTATACAAATATGTACAATCAAAAGAGATTCCCACATTGACCACATTCCAAAAATGTGTTATCTCATTCCATATTTTTACCAATCCCCTCTCTGTCGGCAAGTGGTGGGTAGCATGTTTCCTCATTAGCCCTCTGGAATCATGGTTGACCATTGCATCACTTGGAGTTCTAAAGTCTTTCAAAGTTGTTTGAAATACAATAATATATCAATTTTATATAATTATAGTTTTAATATAATACTTGACATCGAATAATTTAAAACTTTTTGTTATCATTTCTGCTATTGTTTTACCATTATTGTATTTTTGCCATGGTTTGCTATTATTGTATAAATTATTCTGGTTCTGTTTCTTTCACTCTGTATCAATTCATACGAGTTTTTCAGGTTTCTTTGAAACAATCTCTTTTACCATTTTCTTAATGGCACAGTAATGTTCCATTACATTCAAGTGCCATGATTTGTTCAGCCACTCTCCAGTTTGGACAGCTCCTTAACTTTCAGTTGTTTGCCACTATAAAAAGAGCTGATATAAATATTTTTGTACATATGGGTCCTTTTCCTTTTCCTTTGATCTCTTTGGGGTATAGGCCTAGTAGTAGTATTGCTAGTTCAAAGAGTGTGCCCAATTTAGTGATATCTTGGTTCTAATTCCAAATTGTTCTCCAAAATGGCTGTAATCCATTCATTTTACAGATATAAAAAAAAATGAGACTCAGAGACAGGAAGTATCCTCCTTAAGATTTTACTTTTTTTTTTCTTTTTGGAGAGCTATTGAGGTTAAGTAACTTGCCCAAGGTCACATGGCTAGGTTTTTTTTGTGTGTATTTAAGTGTCTGAGGCTGGATCAGAACTCAGGTCCTCCTGACTCCAGGGCCAGCTCTCTACTCACTGCACCACCTAGCTGCCCCTGCTTAAGATTTTATAAGTAGCAAAAGATAGAGGAAGGATTCACATCAGGTCCTCTGTCTCCAAATTCAGCTCCCTCCTTTGTATCAAATTGCCTTGAGAGTACTGTCCCTCCGTAGTCATCAGTCCCTGCAAACACTCTCTACATCCCCATGAGAGAGAATCAGATACTGAGAGATGTGCAAATAACAACTAATTCCCCACAAGGAAGTCTCATGAACACACTATATGTGTGGACTTAGGTATCCTTCTCACTTTTTTTTTTCATTGCAAGACAGAAAATGCCAGCTGCCCTAAGAGAGTCTCATTATATGCACTGAAGATTTTAATAAGTTACACCTGTCTGAGAGTTTTAGAAAGAGATGAGGTCTTAGTCAGTCATGATGAACACTCTCAGATACATCCCCCAGAAGCCTGCAGCTGGGGAAACACAAGTTCAGTTCACAGATGGTTGTTTCACTCTGGAAGGAAGCTGCCTTGTTCTCCTTTTGGGGACCCCACTCATATGGCAAGATGGATTTTTCCCTCGACCTCTGGGTAGAACATGACCTACTCTTCATATAGTGTTCCATGGGGGCCAGGAGAGCAGGAGAGCCTTTCAGGGAGCAGGAAGTAGATGGCGTCATTAAAGACAAATAGTCTGCCCTAGTCTTTGGGGTAGAATCTCATTGAATACCAGAGTTGCAAGGGGTCTCAGAGATCATCTTATCTAAATCTCTGCCCAGTACATGGATCTACCTTACAAGATTCCCATCAAGTAAGTGGTTGTCCAGTTTCTGCTTGACCAAGTGGACAGGGAAATTGTTATTTCACGAAACAGTTCATTCTACTTTTAGCCAGCTCCAATTGTCAGGAAGTTTTCCTCAATACTGAGTCAATACCTTCCTCTCTGGGACTCCCAACTATTGATCCTAATTGTCTCCTCTGGAGCCCTGAACTGTAGGAGCAGGAAAGAAGCAGCTGCAACCAGCAGTTTCTAAGATTGGACCCATGTTAGGTTGGCAGTGATGAAGTAGACAGAGTCCTGGAAATAGGGTTAGAGGACATGGGTTCAAATCTGGGTGCTGCTATTTATTCTCATGTTTCCTTTGGGCTTCTGTTTCTTCATCTGTGAGATGGGAGTGTTGGGCTCAATAATCTCTGCAATCCCTGCTGGATTGAAGTCAGTGCTCATTGTACTAGAATTGCAGAACTCACGTTTTGCCAGGGAAGGCAGCCAGGGGAGCCCCCCCCTGATGACAAAGAGAAGTGAGGCTTGCTAGGCACCTGGGTTGTTTTTCCATCTCTATTTGTACTCTTCTGTATTGGTAGATTCTTGGAAATGTATTGTGTGATGTTCTCTTCTATAAACTGCCTGAGGTCTTGGGCACAGGGTCTACTGAAGCACTCAGCCCTTATTTATTATCTCAGGCCACAGAATCCTGACTAATAATAATAATAATAATTAAGTCCCAATTGAAAACAACCTCATTTATTTACTGATTCCTAAACTAAACCTCAATGTAAATAATTTCACTGAATTAAGAGCCAATCAATCAGTATTGGGCACTGTGCTAGACATTAGGAAGTAAAAATACAGCAACAAGATAGGTCTTGCCCTCAAGGATCATACATTCCACTGCATGGACGTATTTATGTTTATAGGAAAGTAAATACAGGTTATTTACAGAATAAATACAGTGACCTGGAGAGGGGGAGGGGGAGGGAAGATGGTTCTCTCTCAAGCACCTTCTCTCATTGGGGAGAGGGCACTTGAGCTTAACCAGCTCAAGGAGGGGGGGTCATTAAAGGCACAGATTGTGTATAGGAGGCCAGATTGACTGGAGCATAGAGTACACAAGGGGAAAAGTTAGTCTGGAGTCAGATTCTGAAGCACTTAAAATGTCAAATGGGAGGGGCGGCTAGGTGGCGCAGTGAATAGAGTGCCGGCCCTGGAATCAGGAGGACCTGAGTTCGGAGCCGGCCTCAGACACTTAATCCACACAAACAAAAAAAACCTAGCCGTGTAACCTTGGGCAAGTTACTTAACCCCAATTGCCCTAAAGGGGCGGCTAGGTGGCGCAGTGAGTAAGAGCGCCGGCCTCGGAGATGGGATGACCCGAGATCAGATCCGGCCTCAGAAAATGAGCACCCACGCATAAATAATGACTAGCCGTGTAACCTTGAGCAAGTTACTTAACCCCAATTGCTTTAAAAAATAAAATAAAATAAAATGTCAAATGGAAGTTTATATTTTATCTTAGAGATACTCATGGAATCATGGAATTTATTTAGAGTTGCAAGGCACTTCAGTAGTCATTCAATTCAAGCTAAACCCGCAAAGAATTCTAACTAACATATCCAAGACGTGATCATATAGCCTTGCCTTAAAGTCTTCCATTGAGAAGGAACCAGAGATGTTCCAGAGTAGTTTCTATCAACTCTAGAAAGCCAATTGTTAAATATTCAGTGTGAGCATTTACACTTTGGAAATCAGCAAACTTTATAAGTCAGGGCTTGCTTTATTTTTTTTTAATTATCTAGATTTAGGAGAAAACCTTAAAATGCAGAATAAATTTTAAAGTATGACCAGGATACAGTTTTCTTTTTCTCTTTCTTTTCCCCTCAGAGAGCTAGTTGTTAAACATTTACCAGCACAACCCTGATGAGAACCCTGAACCTCCAGCAGCAGCCCAGTTTGGGTCAACTGTAACTGGTACGAAGTTTTTCTTGAATATCAAGCCAAAATTTGCCTCTACAATGTCCACACATTGCTGCTGCTGTTGCTAGTACCCTTTGGGGGATAAGAAAGAAAAGTCAGTTTTATCTTGTACATGACAGCCTTTCAAATACTTGAATGCAGATATAATTTACCTCTCCTCCCACTTTCAATTTTCTGTTCCCCATTCCCTCCACCAAATCTCACTATGGCATAGACTTGAGATCCTTTGCCATTATGTATGCACTCCTCTAAATGGGCTCCCTCCTATCACTGTTGTTCCTAAGCTACGCTGCTTAGAACTGAACACAACTTTCATAGGTCTAGCCAGGAGAGAATGTGGCAGAATCTTTTCTGGAAGAGGTAGAATTAACCAAGCAGCCCAAGGTTGTCTTGACTTTTTTGGCAGCCACATCCCTGCTGCTGACTCATACTGAGCATACAACTCCATAAAATGCCAAATGGAGGAGTCTATATTTGATTGCAGAAAAAGACCGAGATCTTTTTTCATACCGGTTCCTTTGTAAACAGGCCCCCTCACCCTATTCTACACTCATCAGACTGATTTTTTTAACCCAAGTATAAGACTTTACCTTTTTACCCTATTGAATTTCATTTTATTAGATTTCAGCCCAAAGCTTTAATGTGATGGTACCTTTCAAGATTCTGATTCTGTCATCCAAGGCATTAGCTGTCTTCCCCAGATGAATCTCATCTGTAAATTTAATGAGCATGCTACCCATTCCTTTGTCTAAGAAATTAATTTAAAAATGTACGATGGTACGGGCCAAATGCAGATCCCTGGGACATTCCACTGGACACCCCCTGCTAGGTCAGCATTGAGCCCTTAACAATATCTTTGAGTCTAGCCATCCAACCAGGTTTGAATCCATATAATTACACTATCATCTAGTCTACATCAAAGCTTTCCTCTCCTTATACTTCATAAATCCCAGGAGGGAGTGGTCATTTCTCTGACCCCCTCCCTCTCTGCCTTTCCCCATGTTTATCATCATCCACACTCCCAGAAACTAGTGATTCCCTGTTAGTTACCATGTTTAGATGTTGCATTGAATTTCCCTCTTTTTGGTTCCTCCACCTTCTGAAGGATGAAATTGTTCTGAGGGGGGTCGAGAAGTTATTAGCTATTCTACTTGGGCAGAAAGGGTTCCAGCAGATGGGAATAGGGAGCCAGTGAAGTTTCAGGGGCACAATAGTGACACAGACAGACCTGTATTTTAGTAACATCACTTTGACAACCTTGTGAAGAGTGAGTAGGAGAGAATTTGAAAGACAGATTACAGGATGATCAATCAAGAGTTAATAATCTCAGTAAGAGATGATTAGGGCCCAAACTAGGGCAGCTATGCCTTGATTATAGAGAAGGGACCAGATATTAAGAGATGTTGGTTGAGGAAGTAGAACAGACAAGTCATTTTGTTTTAAAATCTAGACGCTTTTTTGTTTTGTGTTTGTTTTTTGTTTTGGTTTGGGTTTTTTTGAGAAACAAGGAAAAACAGTATCAGGCAAAGAATACTAGAAAGCAAAAGACCTGGGTTTTTAGGTCTACCTCAACCTTGGAAAAGACATTTCTCTTCTCTGGGCCTCAGTTTCCCCATCTATAAAATGAAAGAGTTGGACTAGTTCAGGGTTCTTAACCATGAACCTGTTTGTATAGACATATGTAATATGATATAGATAGATAACTGTATTTCAATATAATTGGTTTCCTTTGTAATCCTGTGCATTTAATTTTATATATTTAAAAGTAATTTTCTGATAATTTGCCTGCCAGAGAGATCCATGAAAGAAAAAACTTAGAACCCTGGGACTAGATTATGTCTTATGTCACCCTTAAAATCTATGACTTGATTCCAGAAAACTAATGTAAACTAGAATTAAATGTGCATATTTTCTAAAACTATTGTCCTGGTAGTTGGGATTTAGGTTTGTTGGGTAGTTTTATTAGACTGTCTAGTAAGGCATAGGGATTCTGTGATTTGATTCAAAGAGTACCTACACCACTAAAATAGCAGATTGTATGAAGTAAGAAGTATTGAGTCAGTATCGAATTTTGTGTTCAAGTCTTGTTGTGTGATTCTGAGAAAAAAAAATCACATAATGCCTCAGTTTCCTTATCTGTAAATTGAGGGGCTTTTAAGTTCCCTTCCACACCTAAGTCTACAATGCTATGAACCTATAAATATTCTCCAGATGGGACTGGTATTTCATCAGGCTCATACTCACGCCTTCAGAGCTGCCCCCATGTCTTTCAACAGCAGCAGGCATACTGGGGAGTCTCTACTCTGCATTTTTTTTTCATTTTTACCTTTGTTGTTTTGTTTTTAAGCCAGAAACAGACACCAAGAAACAGCCAGGTGTTGGGTCATGAGTGCAAGAACCCATGAGCAATTCTCTATTCTCATCCCACCCCTGGTTTCCTGGTAGGCAAGCAAATTGCTGTCAGCTAAAATAGAAACGAATCCTCGCTCTGCTGTCCCCAATCTGCTGAGATCTGCACCAAAGGAGGAGGGGTACCTTGAGCTGTACATGGTGACTGAGCTTAGTGGGCTAGAAATGAGCTTCCTTTCCATCACTGCTGGTGCAGCTAAGCCCCTCTTCTTACCTTTGGTTCATGTCAGGCCTTATCCTCAGGCCCTCCTGAACACAACTTATCAGTTGAATAGGATATTTGGGCTACTTGGGCATCTGAACCTAGAGAGAAGGAAAAAATGAGGCCTGTCTGCCTCCGTCTCATTCCCCACTGTCTTTCCTTATTCAGGCTAGAGCCATGGGAGAAATAACTCTCCACAGGCTGGGTAAATTAGTACCAATGCTCTTCTTTACCAGGGCCACCTACTTCTATATTATCCCTCCTTTAAACTGGACTGTGATTGGGAATTGCCAGCTGGGAAAACTACCAGTGTAAGTCAGTAGTTTCTCTGAGACTTGTGAGGCAGCTAGGTGGACCCATAGAGCATGGCCTTGGAGTCAGAAGACCTGAGTTCAGATACTTACTAGCTGTGTGACCTTAGGCAAGTCACTTAATCTTTGTGCCTTGTTTTCCTGATTTGTAAAATTGGAATAATTATAGACCCTATCTCCCAGGGTTGTTGCAAGATTCAAATGAGTTAGTCTCTATAAATGACAGCTATTATTATTATAGCTCTGTCTAAAGCACTGAGAATTTGAATAACTCCCCCAAAAATCACCCAACAATTTTTTTTCTTCTGGTCCTAAGGCTGGCTCTCCTTTTAAAGCCTCCCTCAAATGTTATCTTATCTGGGAAGTATGTTTTTCAATGGGTCAACAATAATCTCCCTCCTAAGAATTCCCATAGAACTTTATTTTGCAAATGTCCTATGCATGTCTGTAAAAGTTTGTCATAGTTATCTATCTTTATATCTTATTCCCAAACCAAACTGTAAACTTTATGAATGTGGAGATCTAATCTTATATAAATTCTGCCTCCCTGTGCCTACCTTAGTGTCCTGAGTAAGCTTTATCTTTGTTGGGTAAATAAATGGGAGATCACATTTATGGAGCAACTAGGTGCCTCAGGATTAAAGCACCAGCCCAGGAGTCCAAATCCAGCTTCAGGCACTTACTAGCTGTGTGACTCTGGGCAAGTCACTTAACCCTGTTTTCCTCACTTTCCTCATATGGAAAAAGAAATGGTAAATCATTTTAGTATCTTTACCAAGAAAATCTCAAGTAGGGTCACACAAAGTTGGACATGACTGGAAAAACAACTAAGCAGACAGATATCACATTTATATAGCATCTTATGGTTATAAAAGCCCTTTGCCTTCATTATCTCATTTGCTCCTGTAAACAGCTATTGTGGGTGGCAGGTGGTACCTTATCCTCTTTCAGTTTTAAGCAAATTCCTTTTTTTTGGAGGGGAGAGGCAAGGCATTTGGGGTTAAGTGACTTGCCCAGGGTCATACAGCTAGTAGGTGTCACATGTCAAGTATCAAGCCAGGATTTGAACTCAGGTCCTTTTGGACTCCAGGGCCGACACCTAGCTGCCACCCAGCTGCCCCCTCTTTTAGTTTTAAAGGTGAAGCTCACAGGTGTCCTGCCCAAGGCTACATTGCTAGTTTCATAGAGAGGCTGAATTTGAATCCAGATTTTCCAGTTTTAAGTCCACTGTATCAAGCCACATTTTCGAAATTTAGAGGATTTAGCAGCTGAATTAATTATGGCAGACAGTGATTTATGGAGCCCAGAGAGCCCTGATGCCAGGCCTTGATAGCACTCTGTAAATAATCCCTCAGATGTAACAAAAACCAAAACAAACACCAAGTCCAACAATAGAGTCCAATAGGGAGGAAGTAAAGACTGGGGCAAAGGGACAGCAGACCTAAACAAACCCTTCTGCCCTCGGTATTTTATTTCATGCATTTTTCTTCCTCAATTTTGCTGCAATGTCTTGGTGAAGGTTTAATACAATAAATCTAGGGACAGAAATGCATTGTGTTAAGCAATGGTGTTTTGTGATTCAATCGGATACTCCAGATCAGTTAAATAAGTAAACTAAAGGGAAGTGCATGGACTAGGGCACTAGGACTTAACTCTGGAGTCAAAGGATCTGAGTTCAAATTCTGCCTCTGATGACTTATATGCTTGATGTTGGGCAAAACATTTCAATTTCTTTGGACCTCAGATTCCCCATCTGTAAAATAGAGGCTTCTGAGGTCCCTTCCAGCTTCCACTCTCACTCTTTAAGTTTAGCCCTGTGTTTTCTAGCTTAGGACCTTCTTAAGTGCAACAGACTGTCCTTCAAAGGGAAGAGAAAGTGGGTGCATCATCAGAACCCATATGGCTTTCTGGGCTATCTTCCAGTAGCCTCCCTGGGCACTTTCACAGTGGAAAATATCTCTTCCTGCGGCAGTATCTTGGACCAGGAGAGACAGAGACATCTGCATACATGATTGCCTAATGTGTACATTCTGATGGCATGGAGACATATAACTTACAGAGTATCCACACCTGGTTCCCACGCTCCCTAGGGAAAGATGTCACTTTTATCCCACCTTCTGGCCTGACTTAAGCTTCAAAAGACTAACATTTCACCTTGGCTAAAGCCATCCTAGCAAAAGGTAGTGACCTGAGAAAGTGGGAGATGGCTAGGTACAGTGGATTGAGAGCTAGATTTGAAGTCAGGAAGATTTGAGTTGGAATTCTACCCCCAGAGACTTAGTAAGCTGTGTGACTCTGGTCAAGTCATTGAACCTTTGGAAGTCTTAGTTTCTTTATCTGTATAATAAGGGTAATAATAGCACCTCCTTCTCAGGGCAGTGAGGGATAGTGTCCAAAGTGCTCTGCAAAGCTGTAAGTACAATGTAAGTTTTAGTTAGAGTGATGAGCACCCTGACCTTGGAATCAGAAGACCTGAGAAGGAGCCCTGGACCTGCTTCTTCATAGCCTTGTGGCCTGGGAAAATTCCTTAATATGTTGTCCCAGTTTCCTGACTAACAAAGTGAAGATCATGTTACTTGTACTGGCCACACAGGTTTTTATGCAAAGCAAATGAGATAATAGATCTGAAGCGCTTTGGAAGAAAGGAAGGAAACAGGAATTTATTAAACACCTGCCATGGGTTCAGATACTGCGCTAAATGCTTTATAGCCATTATTTCATTATATCCTCACAATAAGGCGGCAGGTGCTGTTAAGGTTCCCATTTGGCATTTGAAGATACCAAGGTAGACAGAGGTTAAGTGAGTTGTTCAGGCCACAAAACTAGTAAGGCTGAGCTAAGCTAGCTAACTGCCTTGTAACTAAAAAGCAAAGTGTGTGTGTGACAGAGAGATATAGACAGAGAGAGAAGAAAAGGAAGGAAGGAAGGAAGGAAAGAAGGAAGAAAGGAAGAAAAAGAAAGGAAGAAAGAAAGAAAAAAGAGAGAGAAAGGAAAGAAGGAAGGAAGGATGGACAGAAGAGAAAGAGGAGATAGAGACAGAGCACTGGGATTATTATGGGCAATACCATACCATGTGGTCCTGGCCCATATCCTGCCCTCTTGTGCCCAGGGCTAATTTTGGCTTATGTGCTGAGAGTCAAGGGCTCTTTGCACAGGACTCAGGTGGAGCCAAAAATAGCTGTGAGGCTTCAGAAATGGGCTTTTGTCTTCACTTTAATTCCAGACTTGAGCATCATATATCTGTGGACATAAGGAGAATTGTCAAGAAGACAGACTCTCCAGGTGACACACAAAATATACATGAAAATGCTTTGGGGAGAATAAAATGGGAGCCCACCATAAAAAACTAAATAAATAAAGATGCTTTTGTTGCTGCAGCTGGTAGCAGTAGCAAGCCTGGGAAGTCACAAGCCCCAGAGTTGTGCTGACTGTTTGGCATGATGCCAAAGGTGTGACCAGCTTAGCTGTGGCCAGAGTGGTTAACCCCAAGATGGAAGACTTTTAACATGTTTACAAACATTTCAACAAAAAACGTTCAATTCAGCATGAGCCTCGCACTGCTCTAGGCACAACGTCATAGAGTGGAGAGAGGGGTTTTATGTGGAGTCAAAAGAATCTGGGTTTGAACTTAGCCTTCCACATGTTCGTGGCTGTGTAGGCATTTAGCAGACACAATCTCTAGGAGCCTTGGTTTCCTCGGCTATAAAGTAGGGGTAACAATAATGTCTACCTTTTACAGTTGCTGTGAGGATTATGAAATAGTGAATAATGTGACTTGCATGACATAAGGAGATGTATAGACCTTCTTTTAATATAATTATCTTTTTACTTTCAGAGGCAGCTGGTGGCATAGCTCTTAGAGCACTGGGAAGACCTGAGTTCAAATATCACATGCAACACTTATCTGCTGTTTGACCTTGGGTGAGTTACTTAATCTCTGTTTGCCTCAGTTTCTTCAACTATAACATGGGGATAATATTACCACCTACCTTACAGGTTGAGAAGATCCAATGAGATAATATTTATAAAAAGCACTTTAGCACAATGTTTGCTACATAATAAAGACTCAATAAATGTTTATTCCTCTGCTCCCCTCCCCCTTATTTTTATGGGGTTCAGAAATAAACTGTCCTGGGACAAGTAGCTCTCCTGTTATTATTCCTTTAAGTTCAATATTCTAGGGACTCTAGTACAGGTTTATATTGTAGTTGAATAAAAAATATTAGCATATAGGGACATCTACAGGTTCACTGAGAGCATCCTGTATAATTCCATAGCAGACAAAACAACATCATTCTGATGCTCATCAGATTCTGACCCGTTTCAATACTTTGAAATTTTTTGTTCCAACACAGCTTTGAGATGATGAATATTTGGTGACATCTATTTAAAAAGTTGTCTTTTAAACTTAAAAACAGTTTATAAGAATCAATGTATTGATCCAGTAATGTTATGACACAGTTCTCTCTGGGATCACCATCTGGTTCTAATAGCATTTATTGGTTGACTTTTCCAGGATTTTCTGAGGTCTGCATTTGTAGTATGGGAATTTATTTGCAAGTTTGTGAAAGAAAGTGTTTGTGATATGTTATTCTAGCCACCAGGTATTAAGAAAGTGTTGAACTTTCACAGCCCAAACCATTTCCTTGGTCACTAAGTCTGGGCTCGTAAAGGAAGGGTCAACTTTCAGTAATTTCTGGTGTCAATGATCTGGTTCAGAACTACCATCCCAAACCCCTTCATTTCCACACACAAACACAAAATGTGTATGAGTCAGCTATATTTGCCTGATGCTGCTTTGTCAACATACTGTTGCCTAGTTCTGGTAGATCTCAGCCTTTTAGTTCCATTACTGGATCTTGGTCATATCATGGGCTCCACTCAGAGGTAAGTCACATTAAGTTATATTCAACAAATTTCAATTATCCTTTATTATAGCTCAGTGAAATGGCATCTGCTTGTTCCAAAAATATCTCCATAGTTTTTTGACCTGTTAACTATTTGCTCTAAGAATATCTAGTAGTCTTCGTTTTTGTTTTTGATTTGGAAGTATTGGTATTTTTTATGACTTCCTTAGGGTGAAGCACCTTATGCTGTGTTACTATTGTATGGGTATATTTATTGTTATTATAATAGGGGGGGACACCAAAGGAAGCATGAGGACAGTCCCTGCCCTGAAGAGGTTTTCCAGTGGTGGGGAGACATAAGCGTACACTCATGTGATGGAGGAAACAAGGTCTCTTACAATAAAATACTCAAAGTTAACGAGTAGGAGAGCACAGAATGTGTAGAACAGATCATAATGATCCGGGGATGCCAGAAAAGGAATCATTATAAGTTGGAGCAGTGGAAAGACATCAAGGAGGATGCATCACTTCAGAAAGACCCATACCTCTAGTGATCCTAGCTTCCTCACTAATCCTCAGATGTGACCCCAGAGCTTCCAACTCCAGGCATTTTCACTGACTACCCCTCATGCCTGGATCTCTCTCCTTCTTCATCTCTATCTGCTGGCTTCCCTGGCTTCCTTTAAGTCTCAGCTAAGTCCCACTTTCTTCAAGAAGTCTTTCTGGGTCCTCCTTAACCTTAGTGCCTTCTCGCTGAGACTTCCTCTGATTATAATAGTTGTTTGCATACTGTCTCTCCCATTAAACTCTGAAATCTTGAGGGCGGGGAGTAGCTTACACACACACACATGCACACACTTTTAAAAAAATTTTCAAATACTTAGTATATATAAGCATATATATATATATATATATATATATATATATATATACATATATTAGTATAACCTGACACATAGTAGGCATTTAGTAAATGCCTGTTAACATGACTTAGAAGGATGGCTAGGACTTAAGCTAGCAGAAGAAGGCTTAGACATTTAATAAATTCCTGCTGACTGACTCAGAAGGATGGTTAGGACTTAAGTTAGCAAAGGAAGGCTTAGACATTTAATAAATGCCTGTTGACTGACTCAGAAGGATAGTTAGGTCTTAAGCTAGCAGAGGAAGGCTTAGGGTGAGTCAGTGAGGGGATTTGCTTGGACAAAGGTCCTTCTGTGTTATCCTTTGCTGAATGTCCTCAGGTCATGGAATGGCAGGCTAAGGACTGGGGGCTCAGAAGCAAACTCTCTAGGCAGGGCCCTGCTGATGATGCAGCAGCTAAGAGAAGGACCATCTCTTTCTTCGCTACCTCTTAGGGACTCACCATCCCTCATGCCCAACTTTCCCTGTCCCTTGTCATCTATTAACTGAGGCTTCTGAAATTACTGCTACTAGACTGGCTGCCACCCTCAGGCACTGGAGGGGACCAGGGCCTGGAGAATTACAGGGTCCCCCCATCACAGATGCTTCAGGAGGCAAGGGATTGCCCCTAGACAGCAGTTAGTCCAATGTTCTGCCTATCACAAGTAATCCCTCTATAACTTCCCTGACCTAATCTGGTGGGAGAGAGGCTGAGGAAGAGCCCAGAAACATGCCAGGACCTCGATCTCCTGCTTTGTCTGCTCTTACACACCCCTCATCTGTCTTAAGGCAAGAAGGAACCCACTGAAACCAAGGCAATATCAGTGACCACAAAGCAGGCCTAGTCAGAGCCCCTTCTTCTTTTCTTTGCTATTACTCCTCTATTTCTTCATCCATGACTGTTATCCTGGCCATTTTCTCTGCCTATCCCAAGGGCCTGAAATACCCTCACTCCTTATCTCTGCCTACTGACTTCTTGGCTTCCTTTAAGTCCCAACTAAAACGCCATTTTCTCCAGAAAGCTTTTCCCAGTTCCTCTTAATTCTAGTGCCTTCCTTCTATTAATTACTCCCTATTTGTTGCATCTATGGCTTAGTTGCTGCCATAGTTGTTTGTCTTGAAGAAGGCCTGACATCAGGGAGGTGATGCTAAGACATGCAAGTGAATTGGCTTCCAGTGAGGGAGAGCTGTGCAGTCACCAGCCTCATTCTCTCCTCTGGAGCCATCTGGGTCCAGTTTCTGTTCTGGCTGGTTGGTACCCATTTGTTTGTTATCTCCTCCATTAGATTGGAAGATCCTTGAGGACAAGGATTATCTTTTTTTTTTTTAACTTGTGTTTGTCTTCCCAGGCTCAAAAAGTGTGCCTAGCATACATTAAGCACTTCATAAATGCTAATTTTCTGACTAAGGAAGAAGATCATTATCAGCAGAAGACATCAGAATTCAGAGAAGTTAGTCTTCCAGGAGGCTTTAACCTGATATCATAGTCCTCTCTGAGAACCAAGGACAAACACCAACAACAAAAGATAGTAGGTATTTCTATAGACCAACAGAGGAGTACATTCCAAGCACAGGAAACTGCTTGAGCAAAAGCATGGAGGTGGGAAAGCCCAGACCCTCTTCAAGAGGCATTTTTTGGTATCTTTTTTTGAAGTTATGGAGCAGTTAGGTGGCACAGTGGATAGAGTGCTGGACCTGAAGTCAGGAAACCCTAAGTTCAAATCCAGCCTCAGATGCTTACTAGCTAGGTGACCCTGGGCAAGTCACTTAACCTTTCATCTGCCTTAGTTTCCTTATTTGTAAAATGGGGATAATAAAAGCACCTACCTCCCAGGGTTGTTGTGAAAATCTAGTGAGATAACAATTGTAAAGTCTTTAGCACAGGACCTGGCACATAGTAAGTGCTATATAAATGTTTATTATTAATTTAAGATATGTTAAAGGTCAGAGTTGTACAACATGCAACTTTTAAGAGAAAAGTTACATTCTCTGATGTGTTTAGAGTGTATACATTTTGTGATCATTTTATAAACATTAGGAATCCCATGTTAAGATGTCCCCAGAGGTACCTCTATAGACTAATTAGTGAAATGAATGCAAGTCTTACCAGGATTTTGGAGTCAGTGCTCTCTGTGACTAGAACACTTCATTAAGCCTCAGACAACCAGCCCGTTCAGTTCTCAAAAGGTGATTTTGGACAGCCATAAGCATATCCACAGCTGGCAATGTAGTACAATCAGTAAGCATATATGAAATGCCTACTGTAATCCCTGGGGACACAAAGAAAAGCAAAAGAGAGGCCCTGCCCTCAAGGAGCTCACCATCTAATCCACAGGAACAGACAAGCTACATACAAGATAGATAGGAAGTAAACAGAGCAAAAGCATCACAACTAAGAGAGATTGGGAAAAGCTCCCTGGAGAAGGCAGAACTTTAGCTGGGACTCTGAGGAATCCCAGGAAGCCAGAAGGTGAAGTCGAGAAAGGAGAGTGGAGTGGGATGAGAAGGCCTGGCTTCCACTTTACCTGCTTCCCTGCCTGAGAAAGGAGCTTAACCACCTTTTTTTTTTCAGTTCCCTCATTGGCAAAGTGGAAATAACAACCCCTATCCTACCTGCTTCACAGGGTTGTTGGGAATCTGTGTGTATGCCCTTTGACCCAACAATACCACTACTAGGTCTGTATCTTCAAAGATATCAAAGGAAAAGGAAGAAGACCCACATGTACAAAGATATTTATAGCAGCTTTTTGTGGTGGCAAAGAATTGGAAACTGAGGGGATGCCCATCAAGTGGGGAATGGCTGAACAAGCTGTAGTGTATGATTGTGATGGAATACGACTGTGTTATAAGAAATGATGAGTAGGATGGCTTCAGAAAAACCTGGAAAAATTTATATGAACTGATGCAAAGCAAGGTGAGTAGGCTCAGGACAACAGTGTACACAGCAACAAATATTGTAAGGAAGATCAACTGTGAATAACTTAGCTGTTCTCATCAGTACAATAATCTAAGACAATTCCAAAGAACTTAGGGTGAAGAATGCTCTTCACCTCCAGAGAAAGAACTGATGGAATCTGAATGTAAATCAAAACTTTTTTTTTTGCTTTCTTTTTCTTAGGTGGTGATTGTTGGGTTTTTTAGTCTGTTTTCTTTTGCAACATGGCTAATATGGAAATATGTCTTATATGACTGTACCTGTATAATCTATATAAAATTGCTTGCCTCCTCAAGAAGAGAGGCAAAGAGATCATTTGTAAATCAAAATTAAAAAAACAACAAATGTTTAAAAATGTTTTTACCTGTAATTGGAAAAAATATTTTTTTAAAAAAAGAAAACCTTTTGTAAACATAGAAGTGAATTTTTATCGTGCACAGTAGTATTGAGAGATGAGAGAAAGGATGAGATAATGGGATACAAAAAGAGAGGTGGCTGAGGGAGTTGAGAAGACATTGGTTTGTGTCCTGCCTTTGACTCACTCATCCTGGCTGTCTGACTTTTAATCTTTCCATGCCCCAGGTATGGAAACTCTCTTTAAGATTATAAATTTCAGGGCGGCTAGGTGGCACAGTGAGTAAGAGCTCTGGCCCGGGAGTCGGGATGACCTGGGATCGGTTCCAGCCTAAGTACTTAGCACCCACACATAAATAACTAGCCTTATAACCTTGAGCAAGTTACTTAACCCCAATTGCTTAAAAAAAAAAAAAGATTATAAATTTCAGAGAATGTGAGAATTTTGATTGATAAAGGAAATTCCTCACTGGAAGGGCCCTAATTGAAGAAATCACAGATCTCAGCTCAAAGTGTGTGTATATACATATATGTGTATGTACATATACACACATTCATATACATATATACACATAAACGCATGTCTACATACATGCACATATACCCAAGTACACACAGATATGTATATGCATGTATAGTGGAGATAAGTGATAATAGATAACAATCAAACTTCATTATCTCTCTGTAAGTCATACCCTTATCTCTCTAAAAAGCAACAGATTTTAAAAAAAAGCAAACAAATTAACCACTAATAGTAAGGATTTTGAATAGAATATTTCCATAAACACACACACACACATATATATATACAATACACATGCATTATATATCTATATATCCAAATACATGTAACATAATTCCAAAGTCTAAGCATAGTCTCTGCAAATCATTGTTTTATCTTTTTCTTTCCTTTTTTAAAAAATTCACTCTAGGGGCAGCTATGCAGCTCAGTGAATAGAACACCGGCCCTGAAGTCAGAAGGACCTGAGTTCAAATCCGGCCTCAGACACTCAACACAAAACTAGCTGTGTGACCTTGGGCAAGTCACTTAACCCTAATTGACCTACCTTCCCCCCTCCAAAAAGAAAAAAAAAAAAAGAAAAAATTCACTCTTTTTTTTCAAATGTCAAGCATTTTTTCCTCCCTTTCACTCCTTTCCCTCAACTCCTAGAGCAAAAAAAAGAAAAAGAAAATCCTTGTAATAAAAGAGTATAGCCAAGCAAAATAAAGTCCTACATTGGACCTCTCCAAAGATGTGTCTTATTCTTGAGTCCATTACCTTTTTGTCATGAGATGAGTAGCATTTTGCATCATCAGTCCTCTGAAATGGTTGATCAGTGGGGTACTCAGAGTTCTCATGGTTTTCAGAACTGTTCATTTTCACATTAATGATGTTGTGGTATAAATTGCTCTTCTGGGCTATTCATTTTATGCTGTATCAGTTCACACAAGTCTTTCCAATTTTCTCGGACCAACTCTTCATTTCTTACAGCACAATAATATCCCCTCTCATTTATATTCCATAATTTATTAAATCATTCCCCTAAATCAGTAGTTTTCAAAGTGTGGTCCAAGGATCCAAGAGGTTCTTAAGGTCAAAACTACTTTCATAATATTACTATGACATTTTAGTTTTTTTAAATAGTAAATATCAATAGATATAACTTACATAAAAGTTCTTCAGTGCGGGGCTCTCAATTTTTAAGAGTGTAAAGACAGCCAAAAAGTTTGAAAACTGCTGCCCTAAAACATTCTCTTAAAAGAGGAAGTATGGTGCATTGAGAAATGGGCTGGGCTTGGAATCACAAATCCCAGATATACCACACACTCCCTGTATGGCCTTGGGCAAGTCCCTTTATTTCCCTGGGGGTCAGTTCCTCTTTTGCAAGATAAAGTGAGCTAGACTAACTGATCTATAAGAGTCTCTTCTAGCTCTAAATCCACAGCCATACTTTCTAATAATGAATCTACATTTAATTTTTGAAAGCCATTCGTTAAGGCTATATGAATCAAAAATGTCCTTTTGGCCAGAAATAATCATCAGAATGAGTTTTCCTACTTAGGAGGAGGCACTGTGGTCCAATGGATGGAACACTGGATTTGAAGTCAGAGGATCTGAGTTAGAAGCTTGACTACTATAGATCAGACCCATAGCTGTGAGATCTCCATGCCTAATCTCTGTGCCCATCTGTAAAAGCAGGGGATTGGACTAGGTGACCTCTAAGGTCCCTTCCAGAGATGATCCTATCATCCATCACCTTGGAATCAAATAAGGATGAGGCATTTTCAGAAGGACATTGACAAACTGGATCAATAGAGTAGAGATCCTCCCACAATGCACTGCTTTCTATGTAAACTGTGGCTCAAGGGGCCATTTGCATAACACTTCCCCAATCTCCAGGGAAGAGGAGAGTCTTATGCAAATGACGCTTACAGCCACAGATTTTATCTACAGTAGATTGGAGGTCATGAGCCTTGACTAGGGCAGCATCTGTTAAAAACATTGTTGGCAAATATTCCTGTGATGAGGCTCAGTTCCAAAATGTTTTTATTTGTGAATATTCAAGATATGTTGGGGTTTGCAGTTGTCATATGGGATATTGCTATCTATCCATTTTGAATGATGGTCATATAGTTTTGAACCATTGTTGTTATTTTTCAGATGTGTCTGACTGTCATTTAATCTCTTAGTGTTTGAGAGAGGTCTCTAAGATACCAATTACAGATACAATGTGTTTTTGTTCAGTTGGTTCAGTCATGCCCAACTCTTTATGATCCCATTTGAAGATTTTTTGGCCCAGTGCTCTATCCATTGCACCACCTAGCTTCCCTTTGTCTTCCAAGCTTTTGAACCATAGTGATAGTTTTGAAGGACAGTGAGCTTCTGACCACTTGATTGTGTCTTTTTGGGTATTCATGGGTGGCAAATTTTGGCAACTTGCAGCAATTTGCTGCTCAGTTTCTACCATTTCCTTGAAAGAATCTTACTCAAGCAATAGGTCCATGATTCTTGAGTGTGATCCTTCTGTACTTTCCAGGAGGAAGGAGCTCATTCTTTCTTTGCTATCATAAACTTCATCATTTCTGTGAATGAATCCACATCATTCAGTCATTCGTTCAACCCTTTGTTGTTGACATATTTATTGTTGGCTGAGTCCATGCAGGTGTCTTGGAGGAGGACTTTTTGATTCTGTTCTTCCCTCTTAGCTGTTTCATGTGTCCATTCAGAAATAAAGCCATATTGGTCACATTCGCTAAGCCCAGTGGTGTAAACCTTTTGCTAGCCTTTACTAGTGTTTAATAAAGCAGTGTCTCTTATGTTCCCAAGGTGCTTCTGTGAGGTTTTAAACCTGCTTATCATATAATCTCAATTCTTTGTCCCTCCTTTTTTAGAAGAAAGTGTTTTATCTATAGCTGCCTTGAGTTAGAGAACCCTGTGGTTCATTAATATTATTATATTAATTAATATTATCTAGATTTTTATTTGGATACTTTAAAAATATATTATTGTCAATTTTAACCTTCTAAAACTAGGTTGAACGGTATTGGAGTCAAGAAAACCTGAGTTTGAATCCTGCAGCTCGATGGTGCTGGGCTTGGAACTAGGAAGACTCATCTTAGAGAGTTCAAATCCAGCCTCAGACTCTTACTAGTTGAGTGACCCTCGGCAATTGATTTCACCCTTTTTGTCTCAGTTTCCTCATCTGTAAAATGAGCTGGAGAAGGAAAAGGCAAACCATTCTACCCTCTCTGCCAAGAAAACCCCAAATGGGGTCATGAAGAAACAATCAAAGAAACTGTTTAGATCATAATCCTTTGTAATTCACAGTCTTCGAGAGTTAGGAGCTCAGAGAGGTTGAAGCATTTTCCTATGGTCACAAAGAGGCAGATTTTGAACCTAAATCTCCTGGTTTCCAAGTCCAACATTTTATACATTATGCCTCAGTAATTCTCTGTGTTGTTTCTATAAAGCAATAAAATATCAGAATATCACTTTATATCAGAATATCACTTTTTTAATCCCCAAAGCACCTTCATGGTTACTTTGGCTGTTCCTCACCTCATGTGATAATTAGGGTGGGTGGAATTATACTCATTTGACCAATAAAAACAGAGGTCAAGGAATCTGCCTAAAATCCGCTAAATTACCAAGGTGAACCCTGGCAAGTCCAAGGCTTTAGGCTTTATGTTTAGTGGTCCAGAGCAGATTAGGCAAGCTCCTGCCTGCTCCCTCATAAAATGGGACCTTCCTAGTATGGATTATCAGTTCCATAAATTCTCTTATCAGAGATGAATCCTGACACACCAAAGGGCCACCTGAAGATAAAGGTGTGCTGGTCAATGTTTAATGACCAGCTCTCTAGGAAAAAAAATAGTGTGAATAGATAAGACAGAAACAGATAGATTGATATACATATATACTATTTTAAAATTAAATGTTTAAATGTATATACATATGTTTTAACATCTAATTTGCATTATGTATAATACAGATTATAATCTGTATTTTCTCCATCACTTTCTTAAATCTAGACACTGAACAAAATAATACATCAAACTCTAATTTGGCATTTGCCAATTTCCAAGGCGAAAAGGTTCATGCTGAAAATTTAACAGTTGACTTTCTTGAGCTGGTATGATCTGGCTTCAGCATATTCATGTCTGAAGATGTCAGTCTACCCTTCCCTAATCCCTCCATATGCTTCCAATCCAAATTCTTACCTCTCAGGCAGCTTCATTTTCTTTTAATGAGGCTGACATTTTAAATACTGGGTGGGGAGCACAGGGGGACATGTATCTGCCTGAGTAATTCCTAATCATTCCTACCCAGACAAAAGGTTACCTTGGCTTCTGGCAGGACTATCTTCACAATGAACTTGGGGTCCTTAGAGACTCAGAGAGAATATTCTCTTTGTGTTCTTCCTGTTAGGAAGCCAGGAATGGAATTCTTGGCATCAGCCTGGGGAAAAGAGAGGCCTTCTTCTGCTCTGCTAGGGGCTGTATCAACCAAGCACCTTTGACAAGTGCCAAATGAGGTGGAAAACATATCTGGAGTTGGGAGGCGGCTAGTGAGGAGTCAGAGCTAGGGAATGCAGTAACTGAGCCAGTCCTAGGGCCATAACCCTAGGGAAGGATGATGGGAGGATGATGGGAGGAGGCTGCTCACTGCTTATGAGGAAATCCATGATAGGAAAATGTTTCTGTGAACCCCTACCCTCCTTGTATATATACACACACATTTTTTTCACTGTCTTCCTTATTCTTATTTGGAGAATCCTTGCATCTGAGCCAACCACCTTGAGACAGTTAGAAGACACCCAACCTCCAGAGGTCAGCCTGGCTGCCATTCAGATCTCTGCCCCAGGACTGACGCTTAGTGACCCTCGGCAATGATCAAGATTCCAGGACTGCACACACTTCCCTGGAGCATGTCAGTAGGAACTTAGGCCACGGAGAGAGGGCTTGCGGGACCACCATCACAGGAAGGGGGAGTCCCCTGAAAGCGTATATCCTAGAGCAGACCTACGAGAGAAATTGGCTTTGTTCCCCTTGACTGCAACCTCTCCCCACTCCCAACAGCAAAGGTTGTGTGTATCTGTGTGTGTGTATCTGAAGGGTCATTCTCTTTTCATTTCTCTAGAGGGACCTCATAACTTGTTTTAAGTATCTCTCAAGATTCCTGAGAAAGCTGCCACCTAAAACAGAAGGCTTTCCCTAATCACGTTGCTCAGTGGAAAGAATGCCAACCTGAGGTCAAAAGACCTGAGTTCAGATGTTGACTCCAAATTCAGCATTTGTTCCACACTAGCTTTTGGGTTTGGATTTAGGTTCTTCCAGATAAGGAGCTACAAGGGAAGTGAAGGGCACAAAAAACTCCTGTGACTAAGTGTAAGGGCTTGAACAATGCACTTCATTGCCTTTGAACCTCAGTTTTCTCATCTGAAAAATGGGGATAACAGCAGTCTAATGTACTACCTCCCTTACAAGTCTGTTGCCAGAATCAAGTGGCTATAAAGACCTCTGCAATTATAAGGGGCCACACAGCTGGAAGTTCTGATAATGGGAATTAAAATGAGCCTGGCATTCGATTCAATTCAACGGGCATTTTATTAAGCAGCTTTGGGATCCCAAGCCATAAATTAAGTGTTAGAGATACCAAGACAGAGATGAAACAGACCTTGACCTCAAGGAGTTTATTCCATTCTATGGGGAGGGGAGACAATATGTTGACAAATAAATTCAAGGTGGGAGAAGAGGACCATCAGCTGGAGAAACCACAACTCATATAACTGCCCAAATAGGCCCAGGATTGTTGGATGGGGAAGGGAGAGGGAGGCAAGGATTTGCACCAGAGCAGAAAATCCCTAATTCTGCTATTCACACAAAAGACTTACTTTATGTCTCATTTGCTTGGGGTCCCAGAACGTCGATGTATATCATAATTATAAGCCTTTGCCTTGGTGTATAATATCGAACATGTTCAACATTTACATAGCATTTTAAGGTTTGCAAAACACTTAAAATACATTATCTGATTTGAGCCCTCCACCCATCCTGTGAGGTAAGTACTTCAGGGACATTGCCTTTTGGGGGGCCTAGGTCCTATGATGTCATTGTTCTACCTCCCTCTTCCAGTCCAAGAAAGATCTAATCTGCCATTTATGGTCTTAGAGGGTTGATTGGAGCCTGAGAGTCTGATTTGCTCGAGGCCACACAGTCGGTGTGTATCAGAGGCAGGATTTGAATTCGTATCCTCCAGACTCTGAAGACAGCTCTCTAGCCACTCACTGATCTAACATGGTCTCATTAGGATATTTACTACTTCATGGATCTGAGAAAGGTGGTGACCCTTTAAGGTTTACAGGTTTTATTATCATTCCCATTTTACAGATGAGGAAACAGACTGAGAAGTGACTTGCCAAGGAGCACACAGCTAGTAAAGGTCTGGGGTAGGCTATGAATGAATGAATGATCTAATGGATGAATGAATGACTGAAAAAGCAATTGTTAAGGGCTTGAGCAAACAAGCCAGTCCCTGCTTTCAAGGAGCTCACATTCGGTATGAAATGAAGTAAATCCTAGAGTTTACCATACATATGCATATAAGAAATAGTATAAAGATTTTAATTGTTTTTTATAAAGAGAATGTTATTTTGTATATAACATTTTTTCACTAACTCCTATTTTTGGAATATTTCAATACAGTTATTTACCAACTATTCCTTATATCTCCTTAACAACATTCTCTTATGCTTTGGGGAAATATATAGCTCAATGGGAAACTTCCCTTCAAGATCTACATTCTATAATCTCTTGGAGAAGAAAAGAAAGCAAATATTTGTCTAGTCCTTTGCAGTGAGAACAGTTTAAAACCCTACCCTAGTGATTCCCAGTATATTCAATCATTTTAATTTTTTAAAAAATTTCTTTAATTTCCCCTACTCCATGATAATAGTTGTTCTAACAATATATATTCTCATCAACTATTAAGCCTATATGCCAGGCACTGGGGAAACAAAGAAAGGCCAAAAAAACAAAACAAAACATAAAACCAGTTCCTGCTCTCAAGGAGGGCACAGTCTAATGGGGGAAGGTAGTATGCAAACAACTATGTATAACCAAGATATATGTAAACAGGGGCAGGTAGGTGACACAGTGGATAGAGCACCAACCCTGGAGTCAGGAGGACCTGAGTCCAAATTTGACCTCAAACACTTACTGCCTGTGTGATCCTGGGCAAGCTGTTTAATCCCTATTCACCTCAGTTTCTTCA
>WOXC01000329.1:0-199865 GCA_011680675.1 Gymnobelideus leadbeateri
TACAGTAGGCACTTAATAATTGTTTATTGATTGGTTATTTGATCCATATTTAACTCCTTATCCCAAGCCACAGACTGATTTTGTTTCTTGGTGTCTGGATTTTATAAACCTAAAATTGAAGACAGTGCCAATCTTATCACTTGTACTTCCTTAGTTCTATATGAATAACATGGATTTGGGTGATATTCAATGAATAAGATTCATAGGATCACAGACTTAGAGTTGGAATTTAGGGGTCTACAAGTCCAACCCCCTGCTTAGACAAACTAAGGAACTGAAGAACAAATGTACTAAGTGACTTGCCTAGTGTCACACTACCAGTAAGTCTCTGAGACAGCATATTAACTCATGTCTTCTTGACTCCAGGTCCAATGCTCTATCCACTATACCACCTAACTGCCTAGCTTTTAGGTAGATATAGATAAAGGAGGAAACTGGATTGATTGCTAAACTTGGAGTCAGGAAGACCTGAGTTCAAATCCTGCTGTGTGACACTGGGCAAGTCTCTTAACTTCTGTTTGCCTCAGTTTCCTTATCTGTAAATGGATAATAATAGCATCTATCTCTCAGGGGTGCTGTGGAGATAAAGTGAGATGTTTTTAAAATGCTTTATAAATGCTATTATATGATGCTATAGATATATATGTACATGTGTATATATACATGCATACATATGTGTATGTATCTATATGTGTATATATGTATGTATACATGAACAGAGACACTGCCTGGAACATAGTATTTAAATTCTTGTAACATCAATATGCACTCATCTCAAAGGAAATAACAAAAGTAACACATTATAAACTTACAGTTATCTGAAATGCTGGCTAAAAAAAGGCTGTTTTTCCTTAACCTGTTTACTTTACACCTTATATTGATTGGTACAGATCAAGGAGAGTGTTGGATACCTGCATAACATTTCTGTGGGTTTAGGAAGCAAACCAAGTTTTGTTCTATTTCTTGGGTTTATTTAAGCTTTCCAGATACAGAAAATTGCCCTCTCAATGGAAGAGTTCAAGCAAAGTACACATTTGTTTACAGTAAACTGCAAGAGGAAACAAGGGGTGTGGAAGGCGGAAACCAGTTGTTGGGATTGTGTGCCAATATAACACAATACAGGCAGAATTGTGTTTGCATCTGTAGTCAGGGAAAGAAACCATGCTTCATGGTGATGTTACCATGCTCATCCACCAGCCAAGGTTATTTTAAAGTAAAGATGGAAAGGGCTATCTTGTTCTGCAGGAACCTTTTTCTGAGTCCAGATGCATTTTTTAAATTCTAAGTAATGGCAATTTGTTGTAGTCTTTACATGGAATTGTGAAGTTAGTAACTAGAAGTCATTTCTGAGGATCCCATAGCTGGTCCAATGCTTGTTTTTTATTCAAGGTCATAGATTTAGGTGTGGAAATAACCTTAGAGTTCAACTGGTCAGCCTCCTTATTTTATACTTGAGGAAACTGAGGCCATGGAGATTAAGTTATGTGTCTCATGTTTCTCTTGGCTATAGATTGGAGTTACTTAAAAATGTCAAGCCTGAAATTGTTTTATAGCCCTTGATATGAGATAATCACAGTGCAAGTAGCAAATGTGCCCATCAGAATATTGATTATTCAAGGTTAATGAAGAATATAGCCTTTCCAATAGACTTCTTCCTTCGGCAAACTTGTTTCTGATGAAAATTGGGACCCCTCTGCTGACCTCCAAGGCTCTTTCTGCCCTGAAACAAAACTGTGTTAGTCCAAAGAGTGCTGGAATGAAGTAATTGAGAACCTGACTGGGGTAGGAAATGCATCGACAGGCCCAAGAGTAATCAAATCAACTTCCTTAGTGGCAGAAGGATTAGTGGTCTTCTAGAATACATAAATTCTCTGGTAGGAGGTTGGCTGAACAAATTATCCAAGAATATGTTAAGAAAAAAAGTGATTGAGTTATGCTTTATTTCAGGTGGTAGTAAATTTGAAGGAACCCTGCAGCATTTCATGCCACAGAGGAGAGTTCAGCTTTGTTGCTTTCTTTTTCATTAAATTCTTTGAATATAAATTTGTGTATAGTCATTTGTCAGAAGGCTTGTGATATTAGAGCTACTTCCTTCTGGCATCTTAGGTCATCACTGACTAGGAAAAATGCTTTTTTTCATCAGCATCCAGCCAGAGGGTTGAGAACACTTCTCTCAGATATGACCCCGGCATCATGACAGACATTTACATATTACTTAAAAGTTTACAAAGAATTTTACTTTTTGCTACTTGCTCTGCAATTTATTTTTAATTTTACTTATTTGTTGTTACATTTTTAAGTTCTAAACTGTCTCCCTTCTTCCCTCCCTACCCTGTATTAGAGAAAACCACCAATTTATACACACACACACACACACACGCACATAGATACATACACATATACATGCATGTAATATGTATGTGTATGTGTATGTGTATGTGTGCGTGTAAAACCTTTCCTTGCATACTGCTGTTTATCAGCTCTTCCTCTGGAGGTGAATAGCATCTTCCTTTATAGTTGATTTGAGTATTTATAATTTTCCAAATAACAGTCATTCACAGTTGCTCTTGGAAGAGCATAGCTGTTACTGTATTTACCATTCTCTTGGTTCTGCTCATTTTACTCTTTGTTATCTCGTACAAATCTTTCCATGTTTTTCTAAAATCACCCAGCTCATTTCTTATAGCATACACTCATTATTTCATTTGCACTCCACAACAACTCTGTGAGTTAAGTACTCCAGATATTGTCCCTATTTCATAGATAAGGAGACAGAGACTTTGGATCTACAGATTGTCTGGGGTCTTACACCTAGTAGGTCTGTGGCAGGATTTGAATTCTTGTCTTCCTGACTCCAAATTCACCACATGGAATTCACTACCATAGCTCTAACTTGGAATTCGATTATTACAGGGTAATTTTCTTGAAATTTTCTTTTGGAGACCAGCCTAAAGTTATAGCTGATCAAACACTATCACCAAAAATAGCAATTTACATTTCTGTAGACTTTAAGTTTTAAAAAGCACCTTCATCCCAACAACTCATTAAGGTAGGTAGAGTCATTTAATACTGTCTCATTACTCCACAATTTATAGTTGAGAAAGCTGAGGTTGAAAGCAATGAAACAATTGGCCCATAGCCATGCAGCAATTTAGTATCAGCTCTAAACAAAGTGCTTCAACTGCTGAGCTGGAACAAAGGATAGAAAACCCTTCCCATCTGCTAGAATACTAAGGTGTTAATTATGGTTTATCAGCCCTAAATTATGTGTTACTCTGTTCCCTTAGCTATCAATAATTTTAAAAAATTTAATTAAATTAATTTTTAATTTATTAATTATTTCATATTATATAATGTTATATTATTATATTTTATATTATATAATTATAAATATGGTTATAAAATAATATTAATGAATTTAATTAATCAATTAATTAAAAAGAGCATCAAGTGAGAGTAGGAAATTACTTATCAGTTATCTAACACATATTATAGAAGAAGAACTGAGGTTCAGAGAATGCCTGCTTAAGGTCACAGGTAATATGAGACAGAGGTTGGATTTGAACTCAGGCCCTTGGGCCTACAAAGACAGCATTCTTGTATACCATCCTGCCATCACCTTTTCCCCCAGGCACTGCTATAGCAGTTAAAATTAGATTGGGTTTCTCATAGTGATTATTTGTAAATGTTTTGTTTTTGGTTTTGTTTTGTTTTGTTTTGTTTTGTTTTTTTGGTTTTTCTTAGTGACCTGGTGATTAGTGTATGTTTCTCAAGCAGGTTTTTGTGTAATTCCTTATCTTCTTTTTTTCTCATTGCCAGGTCACAATCTATTTAGATACATTGCTGGGCATAACTGTACTTCTAAAAAAATCTCTTTTAGCAGTAATGATATGTACCTGTCACTTCAGCTCTGTTTCATGTATTTACTAATTAATTGTGAATTTAATACTGTGGCCCTGAAGTGATTTTTACTATAAAGGGTGTGATTTTTAAAAACCTAATAAATAATTGCAACTAGGTCAAGGCCTGGGGAGAAAATCAGAAGCATCACTCTGGAGGCAGAGGGCTTTTTCTTCATATTTATGACTTGCTGGGAGCAGATGGATGAGCATTAATTTTTCCTCCCTTGTTGCTGAGAAGGTATTGTAGCAAAGTGGAAAGATTGCTGGATAGGGACTTGGAAGATTTGGGTTCAGACCCTAACTCTGCCCTTGTTCTCTATGGGACCTTGGACAAATCACTTACCCTCACAGGGCCTTAGCTTTCTCAGCTCTAAAATAAGAGGGCTAGATTAGATTATTTCTAAGGTTCCTTCCAGCTTTTAATCTATGATGCTTTGAATAGCCTCTACTTAATGTCTTTTATAATTTTAATATAAAGAAAGGTTATTAACAGCATTGTTGACTTTCATAATATTTTTGTACTTTTATACCATCATAATATGTTCATAATATCTCAGTATTTAGGGGCATTCTGCTAACTTTGTCTATCTCCATTGACTATACCTGAATATTTTATTATAGAAAAAGAATAACTGACAATTATATAATCTTAAGGTTTGTAAAGCAGTTTACATATATGTGTATAATGCATATACATTATATACAATGTATATACATATATACACATATATTTCTGTTTAACCCTTGAAGGTACTTACTGTAAGGTATTATTATCCACCATTGCTTATACTACAGCATCTGAGGAAGGCTTTAAATCTAGATCATTCTTACTCTGAGTCCAATATGATAGCCCCTTCAGCCCCCATCTTAATCCCCTATTAGTATATAGTAATAAAAGTTTTTTTTTTTTAAATTAATATATCATTTCCTTGAGTAGCCTTGAGGGCAGGGCAGACTGGAAAGATCCATTCAGATTCTCTCTTTCCCATTCAACAAATATTTCTCCTCTGCCCCTGAAGAGGACTAAAAATGAGGATCCCAGGACCTCAAAGGAGCTGTTGGACTGCTTGGTTTGATTCTGATGTAGGATGAGGGTTATCCTGAAACAGATGAGGGCGCACACTTACAACACGTTAATTGTGTGTAGACATCTGCAGATTCATTACTCTAAACAGAGTCTGCGGGGTGATGTGCATCACAGAGGACTTATGGGAGAAAAATGAGAATTGCAAAGGCTGAGAATGTATAGAAAAGCTTTGACGTGCCCTTTTAGGGAGTACATACATTGATGAAATCACTGATCTTTCAAAGTGAAATTCACTTAATATTCAGAAATCCATGTAGGTAATAAAAGAGTTTGAAATTTTTAAGAACTATTTGAATGGAGTAGAACCATATTATAAGTCTTCTGACAATATATACTATACATTTACTTACTGTGCACATATCACTTCTCTCAATAGAAAATGAGTTCTCCTGGAGGACAGGGGATTTCTTTTCTTTTCCCTTTTCTTTCTATCTCCAGCACCTAGAATAGTCGCTGGAATTAAACAGGAATTTGATAAATGTTTGTTGAATTGAATTGAATAAGATTGATTTGGCTTTAACTGGCATGCCACTCAACTGTGGTTTTATGTGGATTATAGGATTACAGTAGTAGTGGGGCATTTAACTTAGAAAATGCATTCTAAATAATAGACTTCTAATGCTAAGTATATAAAAAAAGTTCTTCCATTCTCCAGACACTGGAGAATCACCAGAGTTGGACTTCACTGAATCCATGACTGAATTGGAAGGTTAAGGAGTGTCATGATTCTCTGGGCAGACTGTTGCCCTCTCTTCTCTGGAGAACTTTTTTTCTTATCAGGGGTCAGGGCTGTTAGGTTGTGAGCATTACTCATATATATATTACTCTGCCAGCACTTTGATTAGGTTGTTCTTGGTCCCAGTCAAGGTCAGAAAGCAAGAGATGTATTCTAGGTCTGAATGTATAAGCACCCCAATGCCAACCATCTTGTTGACTCTCAAAACTTCCTGAGAGAACCCAGATTCACTAAAACATAAATCAGATATGATATGGTATTTTTTTCACTTGGCCGACAGAAGAGTAATATGCTCTGTCTGACAGAATGTGCTCAAAATGTCATTTATAAAATGACTAGAATATAACTATCACTTGAAATCCACTAGAGAGTAGAGCAGGACTTTCTACGTCTTTAAACCTCATTGTAAATGCTCCTCTAAGTCTACAGGAAAGGACCCAGAAAAGTAGTGGGCAGAAAGATTCCGTTTTTTCAGGACCTAGAGTAGCCTACATGCCTTACTCTGTAAATATTTTTTTTGTTTCTTTGTTTGTTTTTACAAATGCTTTATTAACTTCTGGTTTATATCATTCATTTCTGCCAGATTTTGAGTTAAAATTTTTCCCCATTTTTCCCCTACCTACCTCCCTAGAATAGCAGTTCCACAAGATATCCCCTCATCCAATCTGCTTTCTCCCATATCTTCTCCCATACCCCCTTCAACTTTACCCTTAGGGCAAGGTGAGTCTCTGTGCCCCAATGCCTGCACATCTTATCTCCCAATTACATGCAAAATAGTATTAATAATAGTATTTATATATATTTGAAACATTTAATTTTAAAACTTTGAATTTCAGATCCATTCTCTTCCTCCCTTGTCACCCACTCCCTCTGGGAAGATAAGCAATTCAGTATGTGTTGTACATGTATAGCTATGCAAAACATTACCATAGTAGATATATTGTAAGAGACTGCTTTTATTTCCCTTCCACCCATCCCACGCCCACACCTGGTCCATTCCTTACTTTGATCCTGTCCCTCTTCGAGAGTGGTTATTTCCAACCTCCCCTCCCCCCAAGAATGCCCTCCCATCCATCATCCCTCCTCTCATCCCCCTTCCCCCTACTCTCCTGCAGGGTGAGATATCCCATTTAGTATGTATGTCATTCTCTCCCTGAGCCAAATTCAATGAGAATATGGTTTTGCCTTTTTGACTTCCTGTTCTTCCCCTGCCCTGCAACTACTTCCCCTTGCTTCTTCTACACGAGATAGTTTACCCCACTCTGTGTCTCCCCATCTCCTCTTGCCACATTCCTCTCTCACCTCTTAACTTCACCCCTTAAGTGTCATCCCTTCCCATCAAATTCAACCTGTGCCCTCTATCCATGTATACCTGTAAACATATATACACACATGCACATATGTACTCATATGCCCATATACCCTTCTTCAATTATTTTCATACTGAGAAAGGTTTAATCAGTCACAGTAATTGCTTTTCCATATAGGAATGTAAATAGTTTAACTTTGATAAGTTCCTTTTGATTTCTTTTCCCTGATTACCTTCTCAAGCATCTCTTGCTTCTTGTATCTGAATGTCAAATTTTCTATTCAACTCTGTTTTTTTCCTCAAGAATGCTTAAAAGTCCTCTACTCCACTAAATGATCATATTTTCCCCTGAAACAAAATACTCAGTTTTGCCGGGTAGGTGATTCTTGGTTTTAATCCCAGCTCTTTTGCCCTCTGGAATATCATATTCCATGCCCTTCAATCCCTCAGTGTAGAAGCTGCTGGGTCCTGGGATATTCTGATTGTGTTTCCACTATATTGAAATTGTTTTTCCTGGCTGCTTGTAGTATTTTCTCCTTGATCTGGGGATTCTGGAACCTGGCTATAATATTCCTAGGAGTTTTCTTTTTGGGATCTTTTTCAGGAGGTGATCTGTGGATTCTTTCAACCTCTATTTCCCCCTCTGGATCTAAAACATCTGGGCAATTTTCCTTGAGAATTTCTTGAAAGATGATTTCTAGGTTCTCTCTTTGATCATGGCTTTCAGGTAGTCGAGTAATTTTTAAATGATCTCTCCTGGATCTATTTTCCAGGTCAGTGGTTTTTCCTATGAGATATTTCACATTGCCTTCTAATCTTTCATTTGTTTGGATCTGTTTAACAGCATCTTGATTTCTCATAAAGTCACTAGCTTCCATTTGCTCCAGTCTAACTCTGAAGGAATGAATCTCCTCAGTGAGCTTTTGAGATTCTTTTTCCATCTGGCAAATTCAGGTTTTTAAGGCATTCTTCTCCTCATTGCCCTCTTGAGCCTCCTTTGCCATTTGAGTTAGTCTATTTTTAAGGTGTTATTTTCCTCAGTTAAGCTGTTGACTCTCATTTCATACTTTTCCTGAATCTTTCTCATTTCTCTTCCCATTTTTTCCTTTACTTCTCTTATTAGGTTTTTTAAATCCTTCTTAAGGGCCTGTATGGCCTGTAACCTGCTTGTATTTTCATTTGGGGCTTTTGGTGCAGGAGTTCTGACCTCACAGTCCTCTTCCTGTTCCATGCTTTGATTCCCCTTGCTAGTTATCCCTCTGGGGATACAGGAGTGTCCCCAAATTTTCAGGCAGCTTGCACAATACTACAGTGATGTCCTCTTCTTTCTTGTATGCCTTCCTCAGTATTCAGAAGTCCATTTAGCTAAATGGAATCTATTAGATTGAATTCAATAGCAGTATTGTCATCCTTCTGTAATCTATGAATTCAGAGTTGTGTGGTACGCCCACTACATACAAATCCATGTTACTTGATTCTATTTTAAAAGCATTTATTAAGCAGCAAATTCCAGGACCTATTCAATTTGCTGGGGATATACAAAAATGGAAATCTTTCTTCCTTTCAGTAATGACTACAAGAAATGAAAACCTACTAAGAAGAATAGCCAGCCTGTCAAGAAGCCTTCTTGTTGTTATTCAGTTGTATTAGACTCTTTGTGACACCATTTGGGGTTTTCTTGGCAAAGATACCGGAGTGTTTGCTTCTCCAGCTTTTTTGCTTCTCCACCTCATTTTACAGATGAGGAAAGTGAGGAAAACAGAGTTAAGTGACTTGTCCAGGGTCACACAACTAGTAAGTGTCTGAGGCCAGATTTGAATTCAGAAAGATAAATCTTCCAGACTCCAGGTCCAGCAGCTGCCCTGTCAAGAAGCATAGTTATTTGGAAATCAACTCATTCCTTCTAAGGCACAAGTGAGGAGGACAACTGTCTTTTCCAACCTTGTAGCTTGCAAAGTCTAATGTTATACTTGCCTTGCATGGATGTGACTACATAAAGAAGACAAGAAACCCTTAAAATTAAGGGAAATTGATAGTGTCACAGTATAGTCCAAGCCCTTTCAATATTTTGCTAAGGATATTAAAAATATACTATCACTCAGAAGCAATAATCTTCTGTGAGTGTCTGTGGAGTCTTGGCTCTCAACAACACCCAGTATACTATGTAAACCGAACAATAGCAACAAAAGTAACTCCTTGAATGAACTTTTCTGACTTCCTAGCAACACTTTTACATAAAAAACAAATAAACAAAAAAGGAACTATTGCCAAACTACATCCTTGACTCCCTTGCCCCACCCCACCAGCAAAATCTTTAACATACCTCACTAGTGCAATGTTGTTTGCATGAGCGATTTAGATAAATGTAGGTCCCTGGAACAATTCAGCGAACATTTATTAATCACCTTCTGTGTGTTTGGTATCAACTATGTATTGAACATGAAAAGGTAAAAATGAAAGATTCCACCCTCTAGAAGTTTATATTACAATGGACAGTATAACATGCACATTAATTAAATACAAGTAGTTTCACCGGAAGTCCAAGAGACATCACAGACTCACTATGTCCAAAACAGAATTGATTATCTTTTTCTCCAAAACTCATGTCTCTTCTAAACTTCTTTCCTATTTCTGTAAAAGGTGACACCATTCTTCCATTCTCCTAGGTATATAACCTTGAAAATTACCCTGCACTCTTCTATCCCTCCTCCTCCCTCTCCCTCTCTCCTTTTTCATTCTCTCTCCCTTCCTCCCTCCTCTCTCTCTCTTTCTCCTCTTGCTCTCTCTTGCTCTCTTTCTTTCTCTCTCTATGTTCAGTAGCAAGTCAATTACCTTTTTTACTTCCAAAACATATTTTTCATTCAACCACTTCAATCTATTCCACTTTGGGTCAGGTCTTCATTACCTAGGAAATAGATTGTTGTAATGGTTTCCCTGCCTTAAATCTCTCCCTATTACAGTCTGTTTTCCACAGAGTTGCCATAGTGTTTTTTCTTAAGTTGGGATCTAACCATGTCACTCCCATACTCAGTTCTAGTTCTCTCTTGCTACTAGAATCAAATACAAACTCCCAATGAAGTCTTTCAGAGCCTTATCTCAAAGAAGTCTTTGTGTAGGTGTGACCTGAGCTGGATCTTGAAGGAAGTTAGAAATTATGGTGTAAATATAAACATATATTTATAAACTTATTTATTTATTGCTATGGGTTGCTTTATTTTATTTTGCCTTTGCCTTAATTTCCTGCTTTGTTTTGATGCTGAAGGAAGTTGTATCAATGTTATGTGTTAATTTATTTTTTTCATAACTCATAGAATGTTAGCTATGGAAAGAATATTAGGAATCACCTAGGCTAGTCCCCTCATTTTACAGAAGCTTAGGAAACATTTGTGTGTATACACACACACACACACAGAGAATATATACACATACACATACATAATATATATATATATATATATATATATGTATAGATAGATAGATAGATAGATAGTATGGTTGGTTGGTTGATTGTTGTCCTTCATTTGAAGAAGACCAAAATGACATCACCATGCTAAAGTCAATTTTCGGTGTGTCCCACTGTGGCTGATCAGACCAGTAGAGCTCAGAATGCTCCAATACAGGTTAGACTCAAATAGCCCATGTTAACATTTGGGGTGGCTTCTCCAAATCTGCTGATCCTGCCATTTCCTTTGAGCTATTTTTTTTCTGCTTTGCTCATAGAGCACAGAACCTTTTCTGATGTGGGTACTTCATGTGGAGAAGTCCTGTGCCAATATCTCCCATGTCACACAATCAATTCCAGAGTTCTTTTAAAATTTTTTTTTGCTTTTTGGAGGGGGAAGGCAGGGCAATTGGGGTTCAATGACTTGTCCAAGGTCACATGGCTAGTAAGTGTTAAGTGTCTGAGGTTGGATTTGAACTCATGTCCCCCTGACTCCAGGGTCAGTGCTCTACTCACTGCACCATCTAGCCACCCCAATTCCAGAGTTCTTAAGAGACCTTGATAGAGTCCCTGTATCCCTTCTTCTGACCACCATGTGAACACTTGCCCTGTGTGAGTTCTCTATAAAATAGTCTTTTTGGCAAGCATACAGTTTGCATTCAAACAGTGGCCAGTCCATCAGCGTTGCGCTCTCTGAAGCAGAGTTTGAATGCTTGGCAGTTTAGTTGAATAAGGACCTCAGTGACTGGTATCTTATCCTGCTAGGTGATCTTCAGGATCTTTCTAAGACAATTCAAATGGAAGCAATTCAATTTCCTGGCATGACACTAATAAATATATCCTATAAGATATATATGTATATACACATACACATGTGTATATAAATATGTATGTATGTATGTTCTTCCATGGGTTCCTGAAGTGTTAGTGTAAATAAATTTAGTATGTTCTGACAGTCCATAAATATTCATGAAAAATTACAAATTAGACACTATGAAATGTATCCCCACATGTCCTTCTAAGCTAGATTCACATGGATAATGTCATAAAGGAATTTTATTATATAAAGAAATTTAATATACTTTGTAAGAAAGACATTGATTCTGTACATTAAAAATTTAGACAGGGAGAAAAAGGGGACTGAGTTTTTGTTCCAACTGAGAAAACAGGAATCTCAGCAATTTCCCAAAATATATGAAATAAGGATTGTACTCATCCAACTTAGGTTAACTGATGAGCATTGAATGTACCATTTGAAAGACAAAAAAATGTGACCCTTCTCTTTTATTGCTCCATCATGCAAAAGGTTGTTAAAATGATGCCTTTGCCTGGTCACTGCTAAAGGTAACCCTTCTATCTATGTGCAGCCTTCTCATTTCATCACTGGAGAAATATGTTGGAGCATAAATGACCGAAATTGCTAAATAAGAATGACTCAGGAAAACACAAGACGAGGGTAGAATATAGTCAGTAAATTCATTTTTATGGATAATAATAAAATATTTAAGTTGTGCAGAATATAGCCCAAATAGGCAAAGCTAGGAACAGAAGATGTCAGAGATTTGGTAAATGACTTAAGATATCCTTCTATCTTGTAGGAATGATGCAATAACAATTTGTGTCAACATTATGTATTAACAATTTTTTTGGTGGACTTTATAAGATAGTTCTTCTTATCACTCCTATTTCAATCTCCCAGTGATGGACAAGATGAATTGCAGAGAAGATAAGAGGTTCCATCTACACTCTCTAGCTCTATTACTCTAAGGCATTTTTGTCTTTTAAAAAATGTTACTAAATGATGTTTGTTTTCTTCTTTCACTAAGAGAGGTCATAGATTTCTAGGAGGACTGGAAATCATGAGATTCCCTACTTTCAGCAAAATCTTCCTCACTGGGTAGCTGTATATTCTTTTGTAAATCATTTAATCTGTCTGGATTTCTGTCTCCTCATTTGTAAAGAGTTGGGACTATATGGTGTCTAAACCCCCTTTTACCTATAACATTCTGTGACTCTATGTCTTATTGTACCTGTGCATGATTTTTTTTATCAATTTGCTTATAACTCAATGATATATTTTTTTCTGAATCAGATTAACAAGATGCCTCCCTTAATTTGTTGTTTTGTGTTGGTGCTTACAGAACTTGGATCTCTATTATGTATTAATTTATTTTCTTTCATAACTCATAGAATATTCGATTGAGAAACTATATTAAGGATCACCGAGTCCAGTCCACTCATTTTACAAAGGCTTAGGAAACCAAAACTCAGAGAGTTCGAACTGCTGGGGCAAGGTCAGTCAGCAAATGGTGGTCAAGTCTCAAACCCAGCTCTTTCAACTAATAAGTCTAGTACTTTTTGTTCCTACACTCATCTATTTCCTGCACAGGAAATTTCTTACCATGCTAAGGAACTGTGCAAAGCTATTTAAAGCTCTGTGAGAAGCTAAGAAGAATCAATTCCATTTAAAAAGCAGTTATTAAATGCTTACTATGTGCCAGGCCTTGTACTAGGTGCTGGGGATTCAAGAACAAAAATGGAATGCTCCACATTCTGCCAGAACTGCGATTCAAGGGCTCCCTTCCTGAGGAGACAAGGGTCATTAAGCAATACAACCTTTGCCAAATGGGTGAGTCCAACCCTTGCTCTAAAGACAGTCCGATTTCATTGTTGCCTACTAAATCATCCTGAATGATGGCTTTAGAATAAGCATTTTACTGTAAAGAAACTATGAGAGAACAGGTAGGTAGCTCAATGAATAGAGCACTGGCCCTAGAATCAGGAAGATCTGAGTTCAAATCTGACCTCAGATACTTGACACACTAGCTGTGTGACCTTGGGAAATCATTTAACCCCAAGTGCCCTGCCTTTCCCCCTCAAAAAAAAAAAAAGGAACTATGAGAACTGAAGATTGACCATGCACACACACACACACACACACACAGTGTGTCATCACTTCCAAATAAGAATTTTCCCCATTGTGGTTTTGATATATCACTGGTCAGCATAAAAAGTTAAATAGAAATGTGGGAGGAGTTTTGTGGAAGTCACAGACAACACAAGAAAACCAGCAGATAACACAGAATCTATAAGCAAATAGCCCAAATTTTACAATAAAGTACTGTAAATAACACATAAAAGAAAAAAATCAGACTTCTTTTGTGGTACAAAGTGCGGGCTAAAAAATTTATGCAAATTTTTCCAGATACAAGGGTATTTTGCCCCTAACCTCTGCAATATGGAAAGGATAACTGTGTGTGTCTGTGTAGAAATACACACATGTACACATATGTGCATAAATTTACATGTGTATATGTGTATACATATCTATGTGTATATATACACAGACATACCCACATATATGTATATACATATATTTTTTAAATTAAAAATCCAAATCATTGCTTCTTTTGGTAAGCCATAGAACTGACACCATCATATTCCTGATTAGATGAGAAAAAAGGGGAGGTTTTCTTCTTCCAAAGAATACAAGATGCTCTGGTCCTCAGCAGTGAAGACTTACTAGTATCAAGAGATCATCTCTCTTGGGTCCTTGAAGCCTCATTTGTGTAGATACATGCTGTTGGTCATAGTAGCAAAGCATACTGTAAGAGTGTGTTGCAGAGGTGTCCACTGATTGTATGATTGCTCTTCTGGGAATGTGTTCATCAGATTCTTGCTGTGGAATAAATGTGTATTGCCACCACCCTCTGAGGTATGCTGTCTTCTACTATAAGAATATAAGCTTGTAAAGGGGAGGGACTCTATAATTTGAAAATTTTATGAAGCAGTTGTCCATTTTGAGTCCTGTAACAACTCTTAGAGTGACCATAATTTTTCAGAGATTTAGAACTGATGTGAAGGCTTTCACATGATTAGAGTATAGCCCAGGGGTGGGGAACCTGCAGTCTGGAGACCACATGTGGCCTTATAAGTCCTTGGTTACAGCCTTTTAATTGAGACCAAGTTTTGCAGCACAAATCCTTTTATTAAGGGTACTTGTTCTGTGAAGTTTGGCTTTAGTCAAAGGGCCACACTTGAGGACCTAGAAGGCCACAGGTTCCCCACCCCTGGCATAGTTGCTTGGAAGGGCAATTATGCAGCTTTGCCCCAAGAGTCAGAGACAATAATCATCGGCAAAAGTTCCAGAAGGCTAGTTTAGGCTTGATGTCAGGGAGAAAAACAAAGCAATTTACAATGACATCTGTCCAAAAGTACACTGGGATACTTTGGGAGATGGTGAGCTCCCATTAAATAAAGACTATTTGTTGGGTATGTTATAAAGGAGATTCCTTTTCAACTGGGGTTGGACAAAGCTCAACTCTGAGGTATCTTCAATCTCTGTGATTTCATGACTCTCTAAGATTATGAGTGAAAAGAATCCTTAAACTGGAAGCAAATAAGCATGCGTTTTCCACCTGTATGTGTTTGGTTTGTAATAGAAAGTTAAAAGTCCTGCTGGATTGCTTGATTTCCATGCATAATGGCAATGTTAGATTAAACCTTACCATATTTTAAGTTAATTGACTTCTTTTTAGTTTTCAACATTCACTTCCATAAGATTTTGAATTGTAAATTTTCTCCCCCCAACCTAAAACAGCATGCAGTGTGATATAGGAACCTATACATTTGTTTTAAACATATTTTCACATCGTTCATGTTGTAAAGAAGAATTAGAACCAATGGGAGAGGGAGTAGAAACAGCATTTCCAATGTGCTCTGCCCCACACAAATTTCAAATAATGTGAAAGGGGACTCCAAACAACTTCTGGAGCCACAGCACCCACAGAACGGCACAGAGAAGCTAACCTCCTACAGAGGACAGCCCAGCAGACCTGCAGGGAGTGTCCAGCGCAGTGCTCTGAGAGCAGGAATACAGCGCGCTGGGAACCAACAGTGCAGCACGCAGAGCCAAGCCCAGGTCCGTGGTTTTAGCCCCAGCGTGGCCGGGCCTTCAGCCCACTGGAGGGACCCCAGAACACCAGCAATTGTGGTGATTCCAGAAATATCAGCACAGATATGCCTAGGACAAAGTGAGAGGTTAGTGCCCTATGGACTTTGGGACCAGTATTTGGGGAACTCGTGGCTTCCTCCCCTGGGGGCAAAAAGCTGCTGAAGAAACAGCTGCACAGAAGCCATTTTGCAGCTTCAGTAGTGGCTCTAGCTCCTGGTCTGCGAACTGTAGGAAGATCTAGCAATCAGTCTGGGGGTTAATCGCTTTTGCTTTAAACTGCCTGGATCTGGATTGTGGTCTGGGGGGGAAGTTTGGGGTGGGTATCCAACTTGACAGAGTGGGTGGAGGCTTTACAGAGGCCACCCAACTGGCGGAAGTTGTGAAGACCCCACGTTTGGGTGGAAGCTCCCCTGTCTGGTGGCAGAGTCCTACTGTGGCAACAAGCCCAAAAATCAAGTAATTAAGTGGCAATATGCCTAGGCAAACGAAACATAATAAATGGAAAAGTTCAACATTGGACTCCTATTTTAGGGGCAAAGAGGCTCAAAGCATGGAGGAGGACTGTGAGGTCAGAACTCCTGCACCAAAAGCCCCAAATGAAAATACAAGCTGGCTACAGGCCATAGAGGACCTTAAGAAGCAGATAAGAGAAGTGGGAGAAAATTTGGGAAGAGAAATGAAAAAGATGCAAGAAAAGTATGAAATGACAGTCAACAGCCTGACTGAGGAAAATAACACCTTAAAAAATAGACAAACTCAAATGGCAAAAGAGGCTCAGAAAGGCAATGAGGAGAAGTATGCCTTAAAAAGTCGAATTTGCCAGATGGAAAAAGAATCTCAAAAGCTCACTGAGGAGATTCATTCCTTCAGAGTTAGACTGGAGCAAATGGAAGCTAGTGACTTTATGAGAAATCAAGATGCTGTTAAGCAGATCCAAACAAATGAAAGATTAGAAGGCAATGTGAAATATCTCATGGAAAAACCACTGACCTGGAAAATAGATCCAGGAGAGACAATTTAAAAATTATTGGACTACCTGAAAGCCATGATCAAAGAAAGAACCTAGAAATCACCCTTCAAGAAATTCTCAAGGAAACTGCCCTGATGTTTTAGATCCAGAGGGCAAAATAGAGGTTGAAAGAATCCACAGATCACCTCCTGAAAATGATCCCAAAAAGAAAACTCCCAGGAATATTATAGCCAGGTTCCAGAATCCCCAGATCAAGGAGAAAATACTACAAGTAGCCAGGAAGAAACAATTTCAATATTGTGGAAACACAATCAGAATAGCCCAGACCTGGCAGCTTCTACACTGAGGGATCGAAGGGCATGGAATATGATATTCCAGAGGGCAAAAGAACTGGGAATGAACCCAAGGGTCACCTACCCAGCAAAACTGAGTATTTTGTTTCAGGGGAAAATATGGCCATTCAGTGGAATAGAGGACTTTCAAGCATTCTTGATGAAAAAACCAGAGTTGAATAGAAAATTTGACATTCAGACACAAGAAGCAAGAGATGCTTGAGAAGGTAATCGAGGAAAAGAAATCAAAAGGAACTTATCAAAGTTGGACTATTTACATTCCTACATGGAAAAACAATAACTGTGTTTGATGAAACCTTTCTCATTATGAAAATAATTGAAGAAGGGTACATGGCATATGTTCACAGGTATACATGGATAGAGGGCACAGGTTGAATTTGATGGGAAGGGATGATTATTTTTTTTTTGGAGGGCAATTGGGGTTGGGTGACTTGCCCAGGTTCACGTGGCTGGGCTTTTGTTTGTGTGTTGGGTGTCTGGGGCCGGATCCGAGCTCGGGTCCTTCTGGCTCCAGGGCTGGCTCTCTGCTCACTGCGCCACCTAGCCGCCCCAAGGAAGGGATGATTCTTAAGGGGTGAAGTCAAGAGGTGAGAGAGGAAAGTGGCAAGAGGAGATGGAGAGAAACAGGGTAGGGCAAACTATCTCATGTAGAAGAGGCAAGGGGAAGTACTTGCAGGGGTGGGGAAGAACAGGAAGGCAAAAAGGCAAAAGCATATTCTCATTGAAGTTGGCTCAAGGAGAGAATCACATACATACTAAATGGAATATCTTACCCTCACTCACTCTCCTGAGTAGGGGAAAGGGGGATGAGTGGGGGGATGATGGAGGGGAGGCATTCTGGGGAGAGGGGAGGTTAGAAGTACCCACTATCAAAGAGGGACAGGATCAAAGTAGGGAATGGACCAGGTGGGAGGTGAGACAGGTGGGAGGGAAATATAAGCAGTTGTTTACAATATATCTACTTTGGTAATGTTTTGCATAGATATACATGTACAACACATACTGAATTGCTTATCTTCTCAGAGGGAGTGAGTGACAAGGGAGAAAGGGAATGGATCTGAAAATCGAGGTTTTAAAATTAAAGGTTTCATAAGATGTCCAGGCATTGGGGCCCAGAGATTCACCTTGCCCTAATGGCACAGTCGAAGGGGGTATGGGAGAAAATATGGGAGAGAGCAGATTGGATGAGGGGGTATCTAGTGGGACTGCTATTCTGGGGTGGTGGGTAGGGAAAAATGGGGAAAAAATTGCAACTCATAATCTGGTGGAAATGAATGATGTAAACCAGAAGTTAATAAAGCATTTGTTTAATTAAAAAAAAAATAAAAGCCAAGCCCAAGGATGTAAAAAAAAAAAAAAAGAACCAATGGGAGAAACCACAAGAGAAAAGAAACAAAAAAAGAGAGCAAATACTATGTTTCAATCTGCATTTTTACACCATAGCTCCTTCTCCAGATATCGATAGCATTTTCCATCATGTCTTTTGGAGTTGCTGTCTCAGATTCTTAAATTGCTGAGAAAAGTTAAGTCTATCAAAGCTAATCATCACACAAAGTTGCTGTTACTGTGCACAATATTCTCCTGGTTCTGCTCTCTTCACTTAGCATCAGTTCATGTAAATCTTTCCAGGTTTTTCTGAAGTTCACCCGTTCATCATTTCTTATAGCACAATAGTGTTCCATTACATTCATATGCCACAACTTGTTCAGTCATTTCCCAATTGATGGGCATCCTCTCAACTTCCAATTCTTGCCCACCACAAAAAGAGCTACAATAAACATTTTTGTATATGTGGGTCCTTTACCCATTTTTATAGTTGCTTTGTGATCTAGACCTAGAAGTAGTATTGCTGGGTAAAAGGGTCTGCACAGTTTTATAGTCCTTTGGGCATAATTCCAAATAGTTCTCCAAAATGGTTGGATAAGTTCACAACTCTACCAAAAATGATTAGTGTTCCAATTTTCCCACATCTCCAGTATTTATCATTTTCCTCTTTTGCCATCTTAGCCAATGTGATAGGTGTGATGTGGTACCTCAGAGTTGTTTTGATTTGCATTTCTCTAGTCAATAATGATTTAGAGCATTTTTTCATATGACTATATATAGCTCTATTTTTTTCATCTGAAAACTACCTTTTGACCACTCATCAGTTGGGGAATGTCTTGTATTCTTATAAATTTGACTTAGTTCTCTATATATTTTATAAATGAGGCCTTTATCAGAGACAGTTGTTGTAGACATTATTTCCCAGCTTTCTGCTTCCCTTCTAATCTTGGTTGCATTGACTTTGTTCATGCAAAAACTTTTCAATTTAATGTAATAAAAATTATCCATTTTGTATTTCATAATGTTCTCTATCAATTATTTGGTCATAAATTCTTTCGTTCTTTGTAAATCTGACAAGTAAACTATTCCCTGCTTGCCTAATTTGCTTATAGTATCAGCCTTTTTATTTAAATTGTGTACTCATTTTGACTTTATCTTGGTATATGGTGTAAGATGTTAAACCTTACCATTTTCATCCTTCAAGAACTGTACTTATCTTCATGAAATTCCATTACTGACTCTTCCTCTTCCTTACACTGAGCATAGTGCCTGGAACATGGTAGGCACTTAATAAATGCATATCGACTGACAGGTATCTTTCTATCTCTCAGGTACTCATATTTTAAATTCATAAGGAAAGCAAGGACTCACCTTAAGTCATGGAGTGTTGAATTGCAAGATATAATGCATTAGTTTCTTTAACCAAGCAAATTCCTCCCATTTGTTCAAGACTACTTTTGAAACTCTAGTATATAGATTTCTCAGGGAAATGACTCCTTTGGAGCATGAGTCTTAGGTGAATGAAGAGTTGGGGTCTTTTTTTTTCCTTTGGGGAGGTACAGGAGCAAATATTGCTGTTCTTTTTACTTCATTCTTGAAGACGACCATGACACTGAGTAGGTGAGGCCATGATTGTCCCCAGCTCTTAGTGCAGATGACTGGAATATAGTAATTGAATAATATTCATTGCCTTCCTAACTCTGAGGTCATCTTCTTATTCCCTATATCATAGTACCTCAGAATAAATGACAGCATTATTAATAAATCATACTTCAATTCAGAAAGCATTTATTAATTCCCTACTATGTTCAAGGAACAATGTTAAGTGTTAGGGATGCAAAGGTCAAAATATAAAAGAATTCCTGAGCACAGAAAGCCCGTCTTTACTATTCTCCCTGGTGCTTTCGCCCACCTGCCAGTAGTAACTTTTTGTGTATTTCATATTTACTTTTCTGTGTCTGTGTTTCACTCAATAAAATATAAGATCCTTGAGGGCAGAGACTTTGGTTTTTTTCTCTTTATAATACTATGACAGGCACATTTTTTGTTGTTGTTTAGTCATTTTTCAGTCATTTCTAACTCTTCATGAGTACATTTGGGTTTTTCTTGGCGAAGATACTGGAGTGGTTTGCCATTTCCTTCTCCTGCTTGTTTTATAGATAAGGAAACTGAGGCAAACAGGATTATATGACGTGCCCAGGATCTCACAGCTAGTATGAGGCTGGATTTGAACTGGCACATAGTACTTGCTTAATGCATATTGTGTACATTAAGAAGACAACTCTAAGAATGTGTAACACTTGCAGATTAACAAACCATTTGCCTTAGAACAGGCTTGTAAAGTAGGTAAGGCAAGTAGCAACCTTCCTCTTATTCCCAGCTGAGGTGATTACCTGGTCATGCAACTAGTAAATGTTGGTAAGTGACTCATGTTCATGTCTCCTATTTCCAAATTCATTGTCCTCTGGTGTATACTGTGCCATTTCTACATCTTGTTAAACCTACTGAGTATTGGGGAATGTTCAGAGTTTTACTATCACTGGATCTAAAAATATGTAATAATGCACATAGCAATTATATTTCATGAATGCTGAAAAATTACAAGGTCATAGTGTTCCATAGCTAAGGAGCAACGAGATCAAGTATGAATTAGTAGGTGATTGGAAATGCATTAAAATCCTATATTTATATCTTCTTGGATGCTATTTAAAATTAAACAGTTAATTATGATATGAATATAAATGAAAGGTTTATTGCCTCATTATAAAAATGTTTACATTTTTGCAAAGGAACCTCACTGAAAGGGTTTTATCTTCATTTTCCCTGTGTCTAGGATACCTAATATCTCTGATATCTTGTAAATATAAATGATGAGTTATAAAACATTGAAATCATTATGATTACAATTACAGAAGATCTACTATTTTAGCATTTTAGAATCGTCTTGACTAATTAATTAAATTAAATCAGACTAATTCCACAATCATATATTCAGTCATTTTTTGTGATGTTGTGCTAGTTACTGAAAATAGGCCCATTCTATTTTTAAGCATTTATATTGCACCTATTACACAAATGTACATATAATATACAGTATACTCTCTAGCTAGACTAGCTGTTATTACTTTTATTTGCAGGGGTATAAAATGTAAGAAGATTAGAAAGATATGAAAAGGCCAGTTTAGGACTTTAAAAGTCATAGATTTTGTGTTTTGCGGCATTTAAAATAGTTTGAGAGACATAATTTCTGGGTAATTTAGTCATTGTATTAATTATGCCAGCATTTTAATTTTAAAATGATCATTTTGTCATCTCTTTCTTAGAATAAAGAAAATCATGGTGATAGGTTCATGGCTTATATGTCCATTTGAAGAGGGGTATTTTCAAGGGTGGCAATCAACTCTGATTAGTTAACAATTAATGAAAATATTACAGTGAGGGCCTTGAATCCATTCAAATGAACTTTGATTATGCCATTTACTTCTAATTTGTCTCAAGCCTTGGGTAATCTATTCAAAGAATTTGTCCCCTCTTGGGTGGGGTCTGAACAAAATTGTTAGGAGAGTTAGTCCAGTTTCCTTATCCATAATGTCCTTTAAGGGACTGAATTTTTGAATCCAGGTTTTTAGAAAAAGGAGGGAACTCTGGATCTCCCCAAATTGTTGCTTATCAATCATTGCTCTCAGTTTAATCCTGGAGGCAATAAGGAGCCAATGAAATTTATTAAGTATTCATTCATCTGGTCACTTGTGCTTTAGGAAGATCAATTCTTTAGCTGAATGAAAGATAGACTGGATTAGGGAGAGACTTGACTCAGGAAGACAAAATATAGGGCTATTGCAAAAATCCAGACATGATATTATGAGAGCCTAAATGAGAGAGGTGGCAATGAGAGGAAAGAAGGAAAAATACAAAAGATTGCAGGGTGGAGTGACAGTGAGGAGTCATGGATGACAACTCCATTGTGGGTCTATGTAACTAGGAGGATGTTGGTGCCCTTGGCAATAATAGTTAAGAATAAAAGAGGTGGGGGCGGAGCCAAGATGGCGGAGTAGAAACAGCTCATCCAAGCCACTCTGCCCCCAGAATCCCCCCAAACTATGTAAAAGGGGACTCTGAACAACTTCTGGAGGCCCAGCACCCACAGAACGACACAGAGAAGCTAACCTCCCACTGAGGACAGCCCAGCAGCCCTGCAGGAAGGACCAGCGCAGCGGTCTGGGAGCTGGCAGCACGCAGTGTGCAGAGCGTGGGGAGCCAAGCCGAGCCCAGGTCCTTGTGAGCCGCGGTTTTAGCCCCAGGGCGGCAGGGCCAGCAGCCAGCTGGAGAGACCCCAGAACACCAGCAGCTGTGGCGACTCCAGAATTATCAACATAGACATGCCTAGGACAGAGTAAGAGGTTAGTGTCCTATGGACTTTGGGACCTGTATTTGGGGAATGCGTCGGCTCCCTCCCCTGGGGCCTAGAAGCCACTGAGAAGACACGCCATTTTGTAGTTTTCAGAGGCAGCTTGAGATCCTGGCCTGCAAATTGTAGGGAGATCCAGTGATCAGTCTTGGGGGATAATCGGTCTTGCTTTAACCTCCCTGGATCTGGATTGTGATCTGGGATGGAAGTTGTGGGTGGGTTTACAGCTTGCCAGAAACGGAAGTTGTCCCCCACACGTTCGGGACGAAAATTCCTCTATCTGGCCTTAAAGCCATAGTGTGGCAACAAGCCAAAAGTCAAGTAATTAAGTGGCAACATGCCAAGGCAAAGGAAACAGAAAAATGCAACCCTAGACTCCTATTTTGAGGGCATAGAGCAGGAAAAGGACTGTGAGGTCAGAAGTCCTGCTCCAAAAACCCCAGGGGAAAACATGAGCAGGTTGCAGGCCATAGAGGACCTTAAGAAGGACTTTAAAAATCAAATAAGAGAAGTGGAGGAAAAATTGGAAAGAGAAATGAGAAGGATGCAGGAAAAGTATGAAATGAGGGTCAACAGCCTGACTGAGGAAAACAACACCTTAAAAAATAGACTAACTCAAATGGCAAAGGAGGCCCAAAAGGGCAATGAGGAGAAGAATGCCTTAAAAAGTCGAATTTGCCAGATGGAAAAAGAATCTCAAAAGTTCACTGAGGAGATTTATTCCTTCAGAGTTAGACTGGAGCAAATGGAAGCTAATGACTTTATGAGAAATCAAGATGCTGTTAAGCAGATCCAAACAAATGAAAGAATAGAAGGCAATGTGAAATATCTCATGGGAAAAACCACTGACCTGGAAAATAGATCCAGGAGAGACAATTTAAAAATTATTGGACTACCCTAAAGCCATGATCAAAGAAAGAACCTAGAAATCACCCTTCAAGAAATTCTCAAGGAAAACTGCCCTGATGTTTTAGATCCAGAGGGCAAAATAGAGGTTGAAAGAATCCACAGATCACCTCCTGAAAAAGATCCCAAAAAGAAAACTCCCAGGAATATTATAGCCAGGTTCCAGAATCCCCAGATCAAGGAGAAAATACTACAAGCAGCCAGGAAGAAACAATTTCAATATTGTAGAAACACAATCAGAATAGCCCAGGACCTGGCAGCTTCTACACTGAGGGATCAAAGGGCATGGAATATGATATTCCAGAGGGCAAAAGAACTGGGAATGAACCCAAGGGTCACCTACCCAGCAAAACTGAGTATTTTGTTTCAGGGGAAAATATGGTCATTCAGTGGAATAGAGGACTTTCAAGCATTCCTGAGGAAAAAACCAGAATTGAATAGAAAATTTGACATCCAGACACAAGAAGGAAGAGATACCTGAGAAGGTAATCAGTGAAAAGAAATCAAAAGGAACTTATCAAAGTTGAACTATTTACATTCCTATATGGAAAAGCAATAACTGTGACTGATGATATCTTTCTCACTCTGAAAATAATGGAAGAAGGGTGTGTGGTCATATGAATACATATGTAAATGTGTGTGTATATGGTTACAGTTATATATGGATAGAGGGCATAGGTTGAATTTGTTGGGAAGGGAGAATACTCAAGGGATGAAATTATGAGGTGAAAGAGGAAAGTGGCAAGAGGAGATGGGGAGAGACAGGGTAGGGTAAACTATCTCATGTAGAAGAAGCAAGGGAAGTGGTTGCAAGGGAGGAGGAGAATAGGAAGGCAAAAAAGGCAAAACCACATTCTCATTGAATTTGGTTCAGGGAGAGAATGACATACATACTAAATGGGATATCTCAACCTGCAGCAGAATAGGGGGAAGGGGGATGAGAGGAGGGATGATGGATGGGAGGGCATCCTTGCGGGGAGGGGAGGTTGGAAATACCCACTATAGAAGAGGGACAGGATCATGTAGGGAATGGACCAGGTGGGGGGGTGGGATGATTGGGAGGGAATTATAAGCAGCCTTGTACAATATATCTACTATGATAATGTTTTGCATAGCTAGACATGTACAACATATACTGAATTACTTATCTCCCCAGAGGTAATGGGTGACAAGGGAGGAAGGAAATGGATCTGAAATTCGAGGTCTTAACATTAAATGTTTCAAATATATATAAATACTATTATTAATACTCTTTTGCTTATAATTGGGAGATATGATGTGTAGGCATTGGGACACAAAGATTCACCTTGCTCTAATGGTAAAGTCGAAGGGGGTATGGGCGAAGGTATGGGAGAGAGCAGATTGAAGGAAGCAATATCTTGTGGGACTGCTATTCTGGGAGGTTCGGTAGGGGAATAACCGGGGAAAATGATTGTAACTCAAAATCTGGCGGAAATGAATGATGTAAAACAGAAGTTAATAAAGCATTTGTTTAAGAAAAAGAATAAAAGAGGTGATTGGAGGAGAGGGTCATAGAGTTTAGTCTTGAACATGTTGCATTTAAGGACATCCAGTTTGATATGTCCAAGAGACAGTTGATTCAGATGTAATCCAAATTCTGAAAATGTAGTCACTCTTGACTGGTTATACTTGTAGACAGAAGTAGGAGGTGATCCATAATGACATATAATTTTTTAAAAAATTGTCTGAATTTGAAAGACATATGAATTTTACAGGTTTACTTTCATAATAACTGTATTAAATGGATGTTAAAATAAGTTTATGTCCCCTGAACTTATTTCTACTGACAGCATAGATAATCCAAAATTGGAAGGGAGCACACACTTCAATCAAAATAATTGCAGCAGATGTCTGAGTAAATTACTGTCAAGGTATAATATTCACACTTGGGTAACTGACAGTTTTTTTTCTTTCATCCAAACAATATTTATTGATTGAAGATTTGTGCTGAGCAAAGCACTGAACTAGACATTGTAGGGATACAGAGAAATAGAAGATGAGGTCCTGCCCAGAAGGAGGTGACAGTCTCATTGGAGGGATAAGACACACACATTAAGTATCAAATTGCAAAATGAGGCCATGCCAAATGACTAAAGAGTCACTTACAATAGGCCAATCCTCCCTTTGGGAAGAAAAATTATTGCTCATTTTGAATCTTCTATCTACAAGGTACTCTTTCACACACTGTTAGAAGTGTCCTGCTATAGATATATAGATGATATAGCCATAGATAGATATAGATATGGATATGGATATAGATGTAGATGTAGATATAAAATACTTCTTGGTGGCCTGGTGACATGAATGTTCCTCTGCAATGGAAGCCATTCTTCTCACCAGTGAGATTAGGTTTAATTAATCTGTGTTCAGAGCATATGCACACTTGGTACTAGGAAGTTTCCACTGCATTGGCATTTTCAGTGTCTAGTAAGAAATGAATGAGCCATTGAACTTGACTTGCTTTTCTAGACTGGTAATGAGCCATCAGCAAATGGCAGCTTAACCACCGAACAAATCTCTTAACTCCCTTGTGATTCCTCTGGGAAGTTTAATGTGACCTCTATAAAAAATTGATGCAAAATAACACTTCCTGCCTGGGAGTGGGGAAAATAGTTGCATTAATGGTTTCACAGGATGGATTGGATTTTACATTTATTTTCTGTTTTCAGTCGGTATCTAATATAATGATATTTTAAAACCCCTAACCTAATATTTGTGTGTTGTACTCTGAATGAAAAGTCAATTTTGTCATTCAGTCCATAAATTGTTTTAATTTTTTTATTTATGGAAATCACAAGAGTTTTAATCCAGTATTTTCTTACCTTCAATTCAGGCAGTAATAAATGTTAACCTGGACAGGCTATTAGAATTCGTTTATTTTTAAAAATAATTTTAATGAATATATCTCTAATAAAGATGAATGACTCATAGCCCATGCTTTGGGTCTTTTCCTAATTTTAGGGAGAGTCTTTTGTGTCAAATCATTACCATTGAATCAATTGTTCTCTAATGAGTTGGTTCAAAAAGACAAATTTGTACATGTATGTTTCATTTTAATGTTAAATGGACGTTAAAGATAAGGTGATAGCCACTGATCTTATACATGTGAACAATATCAAGGATAGCTGAGAAAAACAATGCCAGAGGGTACAGACTAAGGTCAAAATAATTGTGACAGTTATATTTATGTATTCTTAAAAACAAGTCTGTAGATAATGGGCATGTATGTGTGAGACATTAGACATCTCTATTTTCTATATTTGTGGTGAGTAGGTTGATGATTTCAGGCATGTAGGTAATTCCCATTGTGGAAAATCCCTTCACCAATGCAAACAAGCAATATTTGTATAACTTGTGGTCCTAAAAGGGTTACCTAGGGGCAGTGAGAGATTTAGTGACATCTCTGTGGTCAAATGAGTAGCATATGTGAAATACAGGACTTGAACATAAGTCTTCTGTACTCCAACCTGTCCTTTACCACTCCACATGTACCTCCATAACATTTCTCACAGCCATAACCTTTCCTCTACACACATACACACACACACACACACACACACACACACACACACACACTCCTTCAGCCTCTTCCTAGTTCTTAAATGCTTCCCCCCCACTCTCCAAAGTAGTAAAATTTTAGCATATGAATTCATTCATTCTTTGTAGATTTCATACTCAGCTGCTAACATATTCCCCTCTGCTGATTTGTGAAGAAATGCATCAATAGACTCCACATAAAACAATCTGTGATTCATGAATCCTGAGATGAAAACAAAAGTGCCACTAAATGTTGTTATACCTACCCTTTAAAAAGAAATTTGTGGTTTTGAAAATGGTGTTATCTGCGTGAAGTTTTCATAAATAGGGAACTGCTGAGTTCTTTGCTGAATAAAATCCTGAATCCTTTGTGATATTGAGGAGTCGTGTTAATGTGTTAGAACATTTACTCCAAATTATCACTAAGTTCTTTAATGGTGGGCTAGGCAATGACTTTATTATTATATTGGTCTATGTTATTCCTTGTGTCAATAGGGCATGTGTCAATATTACACAGATCATAGTTGATAAAACTAATTTACCAGTTTTTGGTATTTCTAGATGTGGCCCCAATTTAGTATTTTGATATTTAAGGTAGGAGGTGAGGAGAGAAGAAAATATCCCTAGAATTCCCTTCTCATGTGTGTGTATATATACATTATATGTATATGTGTGTGAGTGTGTATATATATGTGTGTGTGTGTTTGTGTGTGTGTGTATAGTGTGTGTGTGTGTGTATTTACTACCACAATGAAAAATAAGTTAGGCTTTAAACATCTAATCACATAGCTCATTTGGAAGCCGCCTAGCCCCAAGATTTGTCAGCTATTCAATCTTTTTATTGCACTGTTGTTAACGAAATGTACTTTTCAAATGGCACATTCAGTAGATAGTACCAATAATAAATTTCTTTACACCCAGTTACTCAGAATGCTCAATTAACTTGAGTTTTTGCTATAATCATATATGAAAAGCAATTTGCAAATCTCAAAGCTCTACATAAATATTAATTATCACTAATAGTAGCTAGCATTTATAGAGCACTTTAAGGGCCACAAAGTACTTTACATACATTATCACATTTAATCCTTATAACAGATCTGTGAAGCACAATTGTCTTTTGGGAGAGTCAAATTATAATGAAACAAACTCATTGTATAGTAACTGACATGTCATAGATGTTTAATAATTATTGATTGAATGCTACCAGCAATTAAGCAGTTTAGTCCATGAGGGAACATGAATATGCAGATTCTATCCAATTACATATAATTTCTATTATTTAGAGTGTTATGTACTGAAAAATGAAGTTCAGAATTAGATCTTTGAGACACTATATGATCTTAAAGCATCCAAGAGAAAAAATAGACTCAGTCATGTTCAGTGTATTGAAATGAACCTTGGAGGTCACCTAATACAAATCCTTTGTTTCTGGAGGTTATTTTTCACGATGAGAAAACTGAGGCCCAGAGAAGTTGAGTGATTTGTCCAAGGTTTCCTAGATAGCAGTGGCAAAGACAGAATTCAAATCAGGTCTTCTGACTCCAAAACCCTTGCTCTCTCTACTGTATCTTGGTGAAAGTGAGAAGAGGGGCGGCTAGGTGGCGCAGTGAATAGAGCGCCGGCCCTGGAATCAGAAAGACCTGAGTTCGGAGCACGGCCTCCGACACTTAATCCGCACAAAACAAAAACCTAGCCGTGTAACCTTGGGCAAGTTACTTAACCCCAATTGCCCTAAAGGGGCGGCTAGGTGGCGCAGTGAGTAAGAGCACCGGCCTCGGAGTTGGGATGACCCGAGATCAGATCCGGCCTCAGAAAAAGGAGCACCCACGCATAAATAATGACTAGCCGTGTAACCTTGAGCAAGTTACTTAACCCCAATTGCTTTAAAAAAAAAAAAAGAAAGTGAGAAGAAAATATATGTTAGAGTACTCTATTTAAAAACATAGGTAATTAGAAAATTAAGATAATACAGCTTCCTTTTTTCTTAAAATTTGTTTGTCAAGGTTTTAATAAAACACTTTTTCATGAAACTGGGGTCCTTTTCTTAGTAGAAGTGATAGTCATAATTGTACTAGGAAGAGCAATAGTAGTAACTCACATTTCAAATATTTGCAGCTATTTTTAACCTAAGGTCTGTTAGTTTGTGTTTTAAAAAAATTTCATTAACTCTTTCACTGTAATTGATTTTCTTGGTATTCCTATGTATTTTTTTTAAATTCTGAGAAAGGTACATAGGCTAGAAGGGGTCAATGATACAATAAGTTTTTAACAGCACATGTTTTAAGGTTTACAGCATATTTTTCCTCCTAGCAGCCTATTTCAACATACTATTCAAAAAAATCATACTGCTTCTTCCAAAGACCTTTTAAAGAGTGCTATAGCTAGGCAAATGTACATTGAACATTTGTATGTATATATCATTTAGTAAAATCTGGTGGTTGTAGTAATATAGTAATGTAGTAATATACATATGTGCATACATACACATTTAGACATGTGTGTGTGTGTGTGTGTGTGTATTGTGTATGGCTTGAGAGTATATAAAATATAATGGTGGGTTTCAAATTCAAGCTTGGTTGTCCCAAAATGGAGCAGTGCCTCCCCTTCTCCCAATTGTCTACAGAAGCTATAACCCTAGATAGTGATTTGTCGTGGTGAGTGCCTATACAGCAGGCAGTAGAACTCTTGGGATTGCTTAGTTTAGAATTAGTCAAGGTTGTGGGGCAAAAATACAGAAGTTCCCTTTTTGCCCAGTTCTCAAATGTTATCAATAAATGAATGCATGCACACATTAATTTATTCTTTTATTCATTGACTCCTTCAATCAATAGTTATTATCCTCTGTTTAGAAATCAGCATGCTAAAAAAAAGAAATCAGCATGCTTACATGTAGGAATGGTAGACTAAAACATAAAGTTTAAATGAGATATAATTCCTGCCCTCATAGAACTTACAATCTAGTGAATTTTAATACAACTGTAAATGGATACAAAGCAGGAAGTACATATTTCATGCCCATTCACATGAATTTTCTACTACTACTACTACTACTACTACTACTACTACTACTACTACTACTACTACTACTACTACTATTACTACTACTACAACTACTACTACTACTACTACTACTACTACATGTAACTACTAACAGACAAGTGAATTGAATGGCAGCATGGCATCATTGAAAGATGACTGGATTCAGGAGAGACCCACTTTCAAAGCCTGACTCCAGCACTTCTTGCTAGTGATTTGTGTGCAAGGCACTTGACCTCACTGAATTTCCATGCAGTAGGCAAAGCTATCTCCCTAAGGCACAGATCTAAATGTGTCTCTTCTCTCCTTAAGAAATCTTCCATGTCTCCCTACAGAATACCCCTTAGCCTCGCATTTAAAGGTTCTCCATAGCATGGCTTCAATGTACCTTTCCATCCTTATTCTACATGGTTCTCTTTTATATACTTTGTTTTAGCCAAACTAAAATACTATGCATTCCCCATTTTTGACATTCCATTTTACACTTCATTGTATTCCTACAGACTTCTCACCACTAAGAGCTTGAGAAAGCCTCTCCCCTTACCTCTGCCCCCTAAATACTTCTCCTTCCTCCACCATCATATCATATTCCAATTCCTTAGTGAAACCATTCCTGATTCCCAACAGCAACCCGCCATTCTATTGCTTTCTTTCCTTACATTCTTAAAAATTATGTTCCTATTAGAAAGTAGGCTCCTTGCATATAGGCATTTCCATTTTTATCTTTGTGTTATCAACACTCAGCAAAATATTTTCTCAATAATAATCCAGTGGATTTATGATCTCATTTGTGTGGGTATTTCCTCTTACAATGAAGATCACAAATCAGCCATACATTTCTATCTTTCATGGCTGCCATCCATGTCCTCCCATAACTTTGCTATAAGGAGTCCATCCAACATGCTGGAGACCTTCCACAGATTCCCTTCCTGTTGCATGGATAGAAATAACTCGTATAGACTTTCCATCAATTGTCACTCTCTCTACCTACTGGACTGACCTGTTGTACTTTCCATAGTTCTAATGATATTCTTTATTCTACTTCTACTTGTGCTACTCCATTTCTATTTGTATAATCTTTGACTGCAATTCTCAGAAATTATAATATTCCATAACTCATAGCTATAAAACAGCATTGACAGGATACTTATCTTTTAAAAGACAGGCTTTTGTTTCAAGGAGAGGCTTGGAACCATTAAAAAAAAACTATACAGTTTTGCAAATGCAATTCCATCTCCTGTTTAAATCTAGATCCAACACTTTATTTTTAATGCTTGTCATGTATATGTATTTATATATGTGCATATTTGTATGCTTATCTGTGTGCATATATGTATATGCATATCATCACTATATGAACACATGATATATCCACACACATATCTATATACAATTCCAGAGCAATATAATTCACATATATGTATGTATACACATATTATATGCAAATATGTGTATACATGTGTCTATATATGTACACAGGAGTGTATGTATATATACATATATGTGCTTTCATGTGTATATATGTCAGTTTTAGTGTTAGTATGGTTTTAAACTTTAGTCCCTATTAAAGCTTAAAACCACACTAAGACTTTTGGGTCATCACACACAGACATACATATACATATACATATACACATATATCTATGTATGTGTGTATATATATATATACATATGTATATATGTGTGCATATATGTATATGTGATGGGTTATGCAAATGAACTATTAATTGAGCCCAGAATTAAACACGGAGAAGAGAGTACGTTAGATTGTCTTTGGAAAGGCAAGCATGAAATCGCTAGAATTTTTGTTGATGTCCTTTCCCCCATTTCTTTATTTATGTCTCTTTTATTGGCATCAGTAATTTGTTTAAATAGGTCAAGTAGTTTTAAAAATTGTATTATCACACCTTTTTCTATTTTAAAATTTATTTTATTTTTGTATTAATTTTGAAATTTGTTCTAGAAAATTGGTGGCCTTCCTGATACATAGACAACTAATTTAGGCATGCTTCCTATGTCAGCAAAAAGATGTTTCTTTAATTTGTCATCTTTTGCATCTAATGTAGGCACTTTTCTGGGATTATTTTTATACTGTATTTTGGAAGTATTTATCATGAGTATTGTCATATAAGATGACCAAATGTCCTACACAGTGATATTTCTGTTTGCCTTTTGATGCATAGCCTAACTAATCACATGAGCCAGCTTTATTTGCTGGGAACTACACTTCTATTTATTTTGTCATTTGATTTCATAGAGAGAGAATTAAAGATTGATATGTTTCCTGTTTAATTCTATGTCCAATTAATTGTTCATTTGTAACATATTGTAGTTTACTATAGATGTGCATATTTGTATGCATGTTTGTGTATATGTATGTATGTACAAATTACAACTACATACAAATGCATACATGACCTATGCTGACATGTCAAAGCAAGCCAAGCTAGAATGGTCTGGATTCACCTCTTAAGATTTCAAGAGAAATTTCACTTATCAGAGAATCAGCAATCCATACAGAAGTGTATCTACCCTGTTAATCTGAATGACTCCAGTAGCTAGTGGGGAGAATGATGAACTTTTGTGTGCCTGTCCTGAAGTAGATTTGCAGTGAGAGAATTCATATAGGACAGACAGAACCTGAAGAATAGATATTGAGTGCAAGTCTAATTAAGTTGACTAGCTCAAGCCATCTATTAAACTCCATTAATTTATTCCCTTTTAGACCAAAGGCCTAAGGAATAGAATCCAGTGAATTCATCCCAGAGAGCCTTAATAGATAAACACACTCCAATGACTGAAACCCAACCTGGGATAGTAAGAGAGCCAGCCAAAATAGGAAGCACTCAAGTCTATTCTTATTCTGTTATTGTTATTCATGTCCCACTTTTCAGCTGTCTTCTCCTTTTAGTGTCTGTGTAACTTGGATAATGACAAATGTATAAACACACATGATGCTTTATGGGCATCTCTACTAAAATAAAAAAAAAAATAGGACGGTTTGGTGTTATAAAAAGAATTCTATTTATACCATAAAAGTGATATTTGCACATTTATGGATTCCCCTTCTTACCGTGGCATTTTATGTTCCACTGATATAAGAAAGGATCTATAAATAGCACTCTGAGTAGGGGGGAAGATTATTGATTATGACTCATTCTGAAGACCACACTGAGACTGGCTAATGAATACACGGAATCAAAAATGGTTAGAATCCTCTTGAAAGACATAGCCACATAGATTGTGTTTCTCTCATATATTTTACATACAGTTCTCTTGCCCATTTTGCCTACAGCTGAAATCCTGAGTGCTATGTGAAGAGGCATACAAAGAGGCTTTTTTTTTTTTTTTGTAAATATGGTATGAGTACCATTCAGCTTTCTTCTTTTCATACTATTTCAGAAATAGTGCTGCAGCCTCAGGGGCACAGTCCTCACAGAAATGATAAGCAGGCATTCCCAACTATTTGCCCAAAGGTGAATATTAATGAGACCTACTTCCATTCTTTGCTGGAGATGTAAGAATAGAATAAGGACTATTATCTCTTGTAAATGAGTTCTGCATGTATGCTAACTAGATTGGGCCCCCTGAGAATATACTGAGGTAGGCTGCTAAAGAAATGTTAGGTCACAGAAATAATACATTTTCTCTTGGTCCTTGTTCTCTAGTGGGTATAATAAAAAAGCATTATGTTGTACAGGGGAGAAGTCAAGACACCGGGTATCATGACCTAATCCCTCAAATTAGGTTGAGAGAGGGTAGAAATATGAATTTCAGGAGAGAGCAAGGAGCAGGGAAAGGTTTTAATGATTGTCAGCTCTTTTTAGTGCCAAATGAAAACTATTCATCTTATGTGTGGATAACTCCCAACAGATCTGAGAGAAACAAGTTTTCACAAAGGCTGTGGCAGTCAGTAAGGAGTCAGTGTAGCTACCATATTGCCTTGACCATAGTCAAATGATAAATGCTTCCCATACTCCTTAAAGAAATACCTTTCAAACAAGCAGGTATCACTCAGCAAGGGTAAAGCTGATAACATGTACATGACATTAGATTTGTGAAATGTAGCCTAATATCATTTACATTCAAATGGAGGCCATAAAATAGCTGAAATCCAAAAATGGCATCAAAAGGCCCTTTATGAGCAGCAGCAAAATCAGTCATAAGGAGCAAACGGTGATGTCATGTGAATTTCATTTATGGAAATAATGATTTATGGTGGCAGTTCAAGACCAAGTCATAGTCCTTGGAAATTATAGAAAGAGCCTGTGCTTAGTTATCAATGTAGATTGTATAAGGAAATGGTAGAAATTGTGCAAGAAGTCACTGCTAGCTATAAAAATCTGGGACTTTGGAGGACAGAGCCAAGATGGCAGCATAGAAGCAGGAAAACTCCATGGCTTCCCCCATAACCACCTCAAATACCTATAAAATATGACTCTAAACAAATTTTAGAGCTACAGAACCCACAAAGTGACGTGAGAGAAACAAATCTCCTACTGAAGGCAGCCTGGAAGGTGGACAGAAAGGGTTCACTGCAGCTGGGAGGCAAGCCCAACTCTGTGTGAGCCCATGGTTTTAGCCCCAAGGTGGACCTGACCAGCAGACTTAGAGAGTGGATCACCAGCAGCATTGGTGGTTTCCAGAATCATCAACCCATAAATGCCAAAGAAAAAGTGAAAAGTCAGTGTAGAACTCTGTTGGAACTGGGGGAATGGAAGAGTGGGCCTGGCCCCTGCCCCTGGAACTAGAAGTGGTGGAGGCATAGCTGCCGTGCAGGCACCCCCATGTGGCTGCTTCAGAGCTCCTGGCCTGCAGATAGTAGGTGGGCCAAGGGACCATTCAGAGGGTAATAGCTCTTGTTTTAACCTGCCTGGATCTGGATCTTGGTCTTCGGTGGTCCTGAGGTGTGTAACCAGTGAGCCAGAGCCAGAGCTGTAGAGATTGTGACTTCCTAATAGCTCCAGCAGTGGCAAAAACCCTAGCAATTTGGGGAAAAGCTTTCTCCACCCCAGAAGCAGAGTTCTATTGTGGCAAAGAACTCAAAAGTCAAGTAATTGAGTGGCAACATGAGCTAGCAAAGGAAGGAAAGCAAGCACAGTAATCCAACTTTAGATTCCTTTTTGGGGACAAAAAGGATCAAAGCATGGAAGAGGAGGAAGACAATGAAATCAGAACTCCTGCACCAAAAGGTTCCAAGATAAATGTGAATTGATTACAGGCCACGGAGGAGCTCAAGACAGATTCTGAAAATCAAGTAAGAGAAGTGGAGGGAAAATTGGGAAGAGACATGAGAATGATGCAAGAAAATCATGAAAAGAAAGTCAACAACCTGACTGAACAAAATAACACCTTAAAAAATAGACTAACTCAAATGGCAAAAGAGGCCCAAAAAGCCAATGAAGAGAAGAATGCCTTAAAAAGTCAAATTTGCTAGATGGAAAAAGAATCTCAAAAGCTCACTGAAGAAAATCATTCCTTCAGAATTAGACTGGAGCAAATGGAAGCTAATGACTTTATGAGAAATCTATATACTATAAAACAGATCCAAACAAATGAAAAAAATAGAAGACAATGTGAAATATCTCACTAGAAAAAAATACTGAAATAGATCCAGGAGAGATAATTTAAAAATTATTGGACTACCTGAAAGCCATGATCAAAAAAAGGACCTAGAAATCATCCTTCAAGAAAATCTCAAGGAAAATTGTCCTGATATTTAAGAACCAGAGGGCAAAATAGAAATTGAAAGAATTCAACAATCACCTCTTGAAAAAGATCCCAAAAAGAAAACTCCTAGGAATATTATAACCAGGTTCCAGAGTTCCCAGATCCAAGGAGAAAATATTACAAGCAGCCAAGGAGAAACAATTCGAATATGGTGGAAACACAATCAGGATAACACAGAATCTAGCAGCTTCGACATTAAGGGATTGAAAGACTTGGAATATGATATTCCATAGGTCAAAGGAGCTAGGATTAAAACTAAGAATCCCCTACCCAGCAAAATTGAGCATAATGTTTCAGGGGAAAATATGGTTATTCAATGAATTAGAAGACTTTCAAGCATTCTTGATGAAAAAACCAGAGTTGAATAGAAAATTTGACTTTTGAATACAAGAAGCAAGAGTATCATGAGAAGTTAAACAGGGAAAAGAAATCATAAGGAATTTATCAAAGTTGAACTATTTACATGCCTACATGGAAAAATGATCATTGTAATTTATAAAACTTTTCTCAGTATGAGGATAGTTGAAGGGAATATAAATGTTTATAAATATATATATGTGTGTGTGTGTGTGGTGTGTGTGTGTGTATGTATACATGTGCATATATGTCTATATAGGAGAGTATATGGGCATATGAATACACATGTGAGTGTGTGTGTGTGTGTGTGTGTGTGTATACAGGTACACATAGATAGAGGGCACAGGATCAATTGAATAGGAAGGGATGATATTTAAAAAGTGAAATTGAGAGGTGAGAGAGGGATATAATGAGAGGAGATGGGGAGAGACAGAATGGGGCAAACTATCTCATATAGAAGAGGCAAGGGAAACTGTTACAATGGAGGGGAAGAACAAGAAGGCAAAAGGGAATGGGTCAACCTTACTCTCATTGAATTTGGCTTAGGGAGGGAATGACATAAACACTAAATTGAGCATCTTGTCCTACAGGAGAGTAGGGAGGGAAGGGGATGAGAGGGGGGATGATGGAGGGGATGGCAGATTCGGGGGGAGGGTAGTTAGAAGCACACACTTTTGAAAAGGGACAGGGTCAAAGTAAATAATAGAACAAGTGGGGGCCAGGATAGGATGGAGGGAAATATAGTCAGTCTTTCACAATATATCCACTATGGAAATGTTTTGCATAACTACACATACACAACCTATATTGAATTGCTTATCTTCCCAGTAAGGGTGGGTGATGAGGGAGGAAGGGAAAGAATCTGGAATTCAAAGTTGCAAATTCAAATGTTTAAAAAATATTATTATTATTATTATTATTATTATTATTATTTACATGCAACTGGGAAATAAAATATACAAGCACTGGGATATGGAGATCCATCTTGCCCTACTGGAAGGTCAGAGGAGGTATGGGGGAGGATATAGAAGAGAGCAGATTGGGGGAGGGGATGTACAGTGGGATTGCTGTTTTGGGGTTGTTTATAGGGGAAAGATGGGGAGAAAATTTGTAATTCAAAATCTTGTAGAAATGGAATGATGTAAACTAAAAATTAAAAATAAATTAAAAAAGATCTGGGACTTTGCAAAACCTGACCTGACTGTACTAGCATTGTAAATCAAAAAACCATCTTTCATGGATTGCCAGATGACTGATCTCCATACAACAAATTTAGTATTCAAATTATCCTGAATACCTCCACCAAGAAGTTGCTCAGAAATTGTACCATTTTTACCAACATGATCATTGTATTTTAACAACGTGTTTAGTAGATGACACCAAACTAAACACCCATAAGCTCTAAGCTACAAGGAATGAGAAGATTTCAAAACTAGAGATCTAAGTAAATAAAAATCATGGAAGAGAAAAAAGAGTTACATATCTATTTTGTTCTGTCTACTGCTAGAATTGTACTAAGGATGCTTTCAGTTAGCCTATCTGACTTTACATCCTAATATTTTAATTTTATTTTTAAATTTTATTTTATTCTTAATTTATGGAATAAAATAAGTATTTCCATAACACAGTGAAATAAAAAGATTATTGCATATGAAACTGTAAATCTACTTTGCATGACTTGCTACTCCTTTCAAGTATACAAAAAATCATCATATAAATTTCTTATTTTTCCCATCCTCCACTACCACCCTAGAGAGGGCTACCATTAGACAGAAATAAATGTGTGTATGTATGTGTGTGTAAATGTAAAATGATTCTATACATATTTCTGTTTTTTAAGTTTTTCTGGGAGCAAATAACATCTTTCTTCCTATGTTCTGCATAGCTAATTTGGGTATTAATAATAGTCAAAATAACCTATCTGATCAAAGTTGTTCTTATAACAATATTATTGTTCCTTGGATATGATGTTCTTTTGCTTCTGCTCATTTTGCTCTTCATTATTTTATTCAAGTCTTTCCATGTTTTTATTTTTTGAAGGGCAGTTGGGGTTAAGTGACTTGCCTGAGGTTATACAGCTAGTAAGTGTTAAGTGTCTGAGACTGGATTTGAACTCAGGTCCTCCTGACTCCAGGGCCAGGGCTCTATTCAGTATGCCACCTGGCCACTCCCTTTCTATGTTTTTCTAAGATCATTGATCTCATCATTTTTTTGGAGGGGGGGGGAAGCCAAGGCAGTTGGGGTTAAGTAACTTGCCCAAGGTCACACGGCTAGTAAGTGTCAAGTGTCTGAGGCTGGATTTGAACTCAGGTACTCCTGACTCCAGGGCTGGTGCTCTATTTACTGTGCCACCTAGCTGTCATAAGCTCATCATTTCTTATAACACAGTAGTATGCCATCACAATCACATATGACAGCTTGTTAAGCCACTTTCAGTAGGTTACAAAAAGTTATTTTATTAACTGGTTCAGTATTCTAGAGTAAAGGTGTCAAACACATAGCCCAGGGCACCACACTCTTGAGTATAGCCTAAAATGGATTAAAATTTTTAAAAATACAATAAAATATAGATAATAATGGGGCAACTAGGTGGTGCAGTGAATAGAGCACTGGTCCTGGAATCAGGAGGGACCTGAGTTCAAATCTGGCATAAGACACATAACACTAGCCATGTGACCTTGGGCAAGTCACTTAACCCCAATTGCCCTGCTCTCCCTCTCCAAAAAGCAAAAAACAAAAGCAAAAAATATATAGATAATATTAATGCGTGGCTTTCTAAATCATTATGTGGCTTATAGCAATCCTTATGTATAGTGTAGTGCTCCCCTCATTTCTATTTAAGTTTGATACCACTGATCTATAAAATTATATTCTATATTAACTATATTACATATATAATTCATATTAAATATGAAAGAAAAAGTAGCAGGATAGTGACTCTTCTAAGGATGGTTTACTATCTGAACACCACTGAAAACAAGATTTGAATAATGAAAATAAAAATAAAAATAGAATGTGTCCCAAATAAAAATCTGTAGAGTGTTAATAAAATACAAGGTTCTTGACTCAAAAGTCACTAAAGAAACCAAATAAAAGGAAAAGGATTGACAGATGTTCTCAGATATCTTGATAAACAGATTAAAATGTGTATAAATAATACTTTTGGGGGAAAAAACAGACCTCACTTCATAAAGCATTAGTAAATGCCACAGGAGTTGTCAAATATAACTGCAAGTGGTTTTCCTCCATACAAAGATTATGGAATGGCTAAGATCCAAGAATGAAATTAAAATGCGCTCTATGGATGACAGCCACATGAACTCCACCAACTATTTGTTGAGAACAAAACACTGAATAAATGAGTAACTCATGGATGTTTATCTAAACATGCCCTCTGTGATTCAGTAACACTATTGTCCTTTCCATTCTGCATTAGAAGATACTCGATCTCTTGGATGAGCATTTTCATTGACCCCTTGCCAGGAACTGTCTCCCTTCTCATCTCCACTCTTGGCTTCCCCTGGCTTTCTTCAAGTCCCAGATATAGTCCCACCTTCTGCAAGAAGCCTTTCTTTATCTCTTTAATCTAGTGCTTTCTGATTTTTCTTGCATATTCCTTGTTTATGTAATCATTTACATGTTCTTTCTCCCATAAGACTGCAAGTTCCTTGAGAGCAGGGTCTCTTTTTTTTCTTCATTTTCTTTGTACTCCCAGTGTTCAACACAGAGTCTGTAACATACTAGATACTTAATAAACACTTGTTGACCAGATGACATGCTGACCAGAAACTGAGAGAATCCCTTAAACTGAAAGATTTTATGGTAACAGTTCTGGATAAAGTAATTGGCTCCAGAATTTGCATAAGACTTATCTTTAAGGAGCCCAGACTTATTTATCAACTGATGCCCATGACCAACTGGATAAAATATTAATCAGTAAAATTTAAGAAAAAATTTAACAAATTCTCCTAATCTCCAAACAAGGAAAAACACTCAAAATTTAGAGACTTAGTGGAAGAAGTTAAAACCATGTGGGAACAAAATGAAGTATATGTCATCCCCATGACTCTCTATACTCTCACTCTCTCTCTCAGTGACCCCATTAATTCCCATAGCTGATTATTTACACATCTAAGTGTCCTCAGTCTCTCCTCTGAGCTTCAGTAACTTATGACCAGTTGTTTATTTGATATTTTATACTAGTAATCCCAAGAACATTTCAAATATGACATGTCCAAAATGGAACACATTATCCTTTCCCTAAAACCTATCTGTTCTCCAAATTTTCCTATTTTTGTCAAAGGTACCACCATTCTTTTGGTCTCCCAGGTAGGCAACTTTGGCATTATCTTCTATTCTTCACTCTTCCTCACCCCACAAAATCCAATTAGTTGTCAAAGTATTCTATTTCCTCCATAATATCTCTTTCATCTAATATTTACTCTATATTCATATAGTGTAGATTTTTTTAACCTCAATTCAAACCTTCATCACCCCTTGTCTAGATCATTGCAATGACCTAATTGTTCTCTTGGCTTCCAGTGCCTCACCACTCCAGTATATCATCCACACAGATACCAAAGTGATTTTCCTATGTCCCTCCTCTAACTCAATCAACTCTATTCTCTTTCTCTTGCCTTTAGGTTAAAATACAAACTCCTCTGTTTAGCATATAACACCTTTCATCACCTGGCCCCCAACCTAGCTTTCCAATCTCACCATACTCCTGCACACTGGAATCCAGCCAAACTGGCCTTCTCTCCATTCTTTTTGGATGATACTCCATCACCATAGCCCACGGGTACCAGCCATTCTCCATGCCTGAAGTATATGCCCTGTTCACTGCTGCCTCATTTTTCAACATGAAGATGAAATACCACTTTGTACGTGAAACCTTTCCTGATCCCTCTACCTGTTAGTGCCCATTCTCACAAACGACTTTGTATTTAGGTACTTTGCATTTATCTGTATTCCATTTGATTTAATTCTGTATATCCTTATATTTTACCTGTTGTCTCCCCTGTTATAATATTAGCTCCTTGAGACTGGATGTGTTATTTTTTTCTTTTTGCATTTACATCCCCAGTGCCCAGCAAAGAGCTAGGCACATACTAGGTGCTTACTAAATATTTGTTGACTGATTGATCTCTGATGTCTGCTATTGGAGTTACTCTTGAGATATTTTTCATGAGACTAAAAAGAGTGAATTTACATCCAAACACTGGTATTCTGTTACAAAAATGTAATTGGCTCATTTGCCTGTAATAGACTATGGAACATCAGATATAAAAGAATGATAGCAGAATCATAACTTGTCCTTATTTTTATCTATTTGCATATCTAAATTCCTCAAAATGTAGATGAGAAGAATGAAATGGCAACAAGAACAAGAATAAAGATAAGGTTAAGAGCAAGACCTGTGGTTTCACTTTTATAGGGAACTCCCAGTGCTGAAACTCACTGTATCAATGTAGGTTGGCACCTTCTCTGTCTAAAAGAGTTGCCTTGATCTCTGAAAACTTAAGTGGATTTTGTAGAACCATACACTCATGTGTGTGACTCATTGAGTGTCAGAGGTGGGTCCTGATCGCAGGTCTTTTTAGCTCTAAGAATAATTAGTTGTAGTTCTGATGATAATAATAGTAACTAATGGCATTTATATAGTGTAATAGAATTTGCAAAGTCCTTCACATATATTATCTCATGATGCTCACCATAACCTTGAAATGGTAAGTGCTACTTATTATGATCCCAGTTTTATTGATAAGGAAACTGAGATTTAAACAAATAAGTTCCCATCTTTGTAGAAATCATGGGATTGGTGCAAAAAGTTCTGGGTTTGGAGTCAGGAGACCTTGGTCCTCATCCTCACCTTTATCTTATTTTCTTTACTGGTAAAATGAGGTGGTTGTATTAGATGACTTTAAAATTCTCTTCCAACTTGAATTCTATTATCCTATCAGGCAATTACTCAGAAGATTTGCGATCACTTGTAGAGAATATTGTAAAGGAGATTCCCCCTTAGTTAAAAATTGGACTAGGTGGGGGGCGGAGCCAAGATGGCGGCGTAGAAACAGCACCTCCAAGGCACTCTCCCCGCAGATCACCTCCAAAATATGTAAAAGGGGACTCTGAACAACTTCTGGAGCCCCAGCACCCACAGAATGACACAGAGAAGCTAACCTCCTGCTGAGGACAGCCCAGCAGCCCTGCAAGAAGGACCAGTGCAGCACTCTGGGATCCTGCAGCGCACAGTGTGGAGAGCTGAGCCCAGGTCCCCGTGAGCCGAGGTTTTAGCCCCAGGGCAGCCAAGCCAGCAGCCGGCTGGAGGGACCCCAGAACACCAGGAGCTGTGGTGATTCCAGAATTATCAACACAGACATGCCTAGGACAAAATGAGAGGTTAGTGCCCTATGGACTTTGGGACAAGTATTTAGGGAATGCGTTGGCTTCCTCCCCTAGGGGCTAGAAGCCGCTGAGGAGACATGCCATTTTGTAGTTTTCAGTGGCAGCTCCAGCACCTGGCCTGCAAACTGTAGGGAGATCCAGCGATCAGACTTGGGGGGTAATCGCTCTTGCTTTAACCTCCTTGGATCTGGATTGTGGACTGGGGTGGAGGTCGCAGGGTGGGTATCCAGCTTGCCAGAAACGGAAGTTGTCCCCCCACACGTTCAGGATAGAAGCTCCCCTGTCTGGTGGCAGAGTCCTATTGTGGCAACAAGCCCAAAAGTCAAATAATTAAGTGGAAACATGCCAAGGCAAAGGAAACAAAATAAACAGAAAAACAGAAACAAAAAAAGAATCCTATTTTGGGGGCAAAAGAGAATCGAAGCATGGAACAGGAAGAGGACTGTGAGGTCAGAAATTCTGCTCCAAAAGCCCCAAAGGAAAATATGAGCGGGTTACAGGCCATAGAGGACCTCAAGAAGGACTTTAAAAGTCAAATAAGAAAACTGGAGGAAAAATTGGGAAGAGAAATGAGAAGGATGCAGGAAAAGTATGAAATGAGAGTCAACAGCCTGACTGAGGAAAACAAAACCTTAAAAAATAGACTAACTCAAATGGCAAAGGAGGTCCAAAATGGCAATGAGGAGAAGGATGCCTTAAAAATCCAAATTTGCCAGATGGAAAAAGAATCTCAAAAGTTCACTGAGGAGATTCATTCCTTCAGAGTTAGACTGGAGCAAATGGAAGCTAATGACTTTATAAGAAATCAAGATGCTGTTAAGCAGATCCAAACAAATGAAAGAATAGAAGGCATTGTGAAATATCTCATGGGAAAAACTACTGACCTGGGAAATAGATCCATGAGAGATAATTTAAAAATTATTCAGCTACCTGAAAGCCACGATCAAAGAAAGAACCTAGAAATCATCCTTCAAGAAATTCTCAAGGAAAATTGCCCTGATGTTTTAGATCCAGAGGGCAAAATAGAGGTTGAAAGAATCCACCGATCACCTCATGAAAAAGATCCCAAAAAGAAAACTCCCAGGAATATTATAGCCAGGTTCCAGAATCCCCAGATCAAGGAGAAAATACTACAAGCAGCCAGGAAGAAACAATTTCAATATTGTGGAAACACAATCAGAATAGCCCAGGACCTGGCACCTTCTACACTGAGGGATCGAAGGGCATGGAATATGATATTCCAGAGGGCAAAAGAACTGGGAATGAACCCAAGGGTCACTTACCCAGCAAAACTGAGTATTTTGTTTCAGGGGAAAATATGGTCATTCAGTGGAATAGAGGACTTTCAAGCATTCTTGAGGAAAAAACCAGAGTTGAATGGAACATTTGACATCTAGACACAAGAAGGAAGAGATGCCTGAGAATGTAATCAGGGAAAAGAAATCAAAAGGAACTTATCAAAGTTGAGCTATTTACATTCCTATAGGGAAAAACAATAACTGTGACTGATGAAACCTTTCTCAGTATGAAAATGATGGAAGAAGGGTGTATGGTCATATGAATACATATGTGAATGTGTGTATATATGTTTACAGTTATGCATGGAGAGAGGGCATAGGTTGAATTTGTTGGGAAGGGATGATACTTAAGGGGTGAAATTATGAGGTGAGAGAAGAAAGTGGCAAGAGGAGATGGGGAGAGACAGGGTAGGGTAAACTATCTCATGTAGAAGAAGCAAGGGGAAGTGGCTGCAAGGGAGGGGAAGAATAGGAAGGCAAAAAGGCAAAATCACATTCTCATTGAATTTGGTTCAGGGAGAGAATGACATACATACTAAATGGGATATCTCAACCTGCAGCAGAATAGGGGGAAGGGGGATAAGAGGAGGGATGATGGATGGGAGGGCATTCTTGGGGGGAGGGGAGGTTGGAAGTACCCACTATAGAAGAGGGACAGGATCAAGTAGGGAATGGACCAGGTGGGGGGTGGGATGGGTGGGAGGGAATTATAAGCAGCCTTGTACAATATATTAACTATGGTAATGTCTTGTATAGCTAGACATGTACAACATATGCTGAATTATTTATCTTCCCAGAGGGAATGGGTGATAAGGGAGGAAGGGAATGGATCTGAAATTTGAGGTCTTAAAATTATATGTTTCAAATATATATGAATACTATTATTAATACTCTTTTGTATGTAATTGGGAGATAAGATGTGCAGGCATTGGGGCACAGAGATTCACCTTACTCTAATGGAAAAGTCGAAGGGGGTATGGGAGAAGATATGGGAGAGAGCAGATTGGAGGAAGCGATATCTTGTGGGACTGCTATTCTAGGATGGTGGGTAGGGGAAAAACAGGGAAAAATTGTAACTCAAATTCTGGCGGAAATGAGTGATATAAGCCAGAAGTTAATAAAGCATTTAGTTTAAAAAAATTGGACTAGTTGACTTGTTAGGACCCTGACAAATCTGAGATTCTTTGGTGTATGATATAATGATCATAAAACTGGCACTATCTACCTCACAGGGTTGTTCTGAGGGAAAACAATCTGTAAATTTTAAAACTGAAGTGAGTTTTAATTGTTTTTATTATCTTTGGATAGGATACAACTTCCTTGGCTTCACCCAGGCAGTAATAGGACTGAACATGTTCTTTGGTCTGTGGTCAATAAGGCTATAGAATATTACCTCTTTGTTCATATCAGGAGGTCTAAAAATGTGACCTATAGTTTAGACTGTTAATAACATTGGTTCCTTGTATTACTGATATTTATAATAGATTTTTATTTCATATGTGAATATTTTATAAAAGAACATAGAAAAATGGACATAATTTTATTGAATTTCTCATCAAATCCTTTTGAGGTTTTCTTGGGGGGGAGGTTCATATAGGAGAGGATGTAGAAGGTGGTATTTTTTTCCTGATGAAATAATCCAGAAAATATTAAAAAGCATTGGCTGTTACTATGTCTACTAGAAGGGAGAAGAGATGGGGTAAAATGGGACAGTGTAGAACCATCTCCATGTGAAAACAAATAATAATCCTTCATCTCTCATCTGAAGTTCTCAATTTATCTTTGGTACATTAACTCACCCCCTGGGTAAAGAGCAATTCCATTTTGCAGGTGAAGAAATAAGGTAATCCAGAGGCCAAATGACCTGTCTGAAGGCAAGATAGAGAAATGAATTCCTCCAATTTCTTTGTTATTGCTTTTCCATTGTGTTAAGAGTAAAAACGACTCTTGTTACTTGGAAGCTTATCACTCTATTATCTAGCAGTAGTTTTCCATTATGGATATGGCTGTGGGGACACAGGGACCTATTAATGTCCTCCTGTGAAAACCACTTGAAGTTTCACTTCCATATGGCAACTTCCATTAATTGTCCTTTATGCAGCTTCTAAGCTAAGGAAAGGAATGTGGTTGTAGGAGAACAAGTTACCTTTAAAGGTCTATTGACTTTACTGATTAAGAGGCCTTCACAATTGATGCTCTGTGAAACTGCAGTTCAATAAAACCTGGAGAGAAGACAGCAGTATTGCATTCCTGAAGAAACTGATATTCCTGTCAATAATAATAAAAAGCATTTCTGGATAATCCACTTAGAATTTTCATACATTATTCTAAGGCATGAACATTACATTATTATGGAGATAGTTCGATAGAAACAACTAAATTTCCCAGAAAAATTATTCATTAATTTTTGGCTTATATAACCCTTTTTATTTCATATTTTGCTATGAAAGAAGAGAACCTAAATAAAATAAAAGTCCAAAAGATCTAAAGTAGAGGTTTTTAACCTTGAATCCACAAAAGGGGATGTGGATATAGGTCGAAGAGATCTGTTAACTTGGATGGGCAAAAATTACACCTTTAATTTCACTAACCAATAAAATTTACCATTTCTTTCAATTATTAACATAGGTGTGTTATAACATATGTTTATATTTGTGTGTATACACACACATCCAGAGAGAGAGAGAGAGAGAGAGAGTCAGTCAGTCAGTCATAGGCTTTAACAAAAAGCCAAAAGGGCTCATGACACAAAAAAAGATTAAGAACTCCTGATATAAAGGAAGGCTTCTAAAGTCTAAGGATGTATAGAAGACCCACAGTACATCAGATGGACCCTCTGTGCTGGTTTAATGGGGACACATGAGCAAGAGCCACACAGAATGGACAGCAATGGATAGGTTAGAATGTAATTCACAGCCCCCTACTTCTCTTGTTAGCATGCTTCTTGGTCATTTTAGCCCCTTGTCAAGAAAAGAAGTAAACATCCTAGTAATGCATCTTTCTACTTGTTAAACACATTCTCTCTCTCTCTCTCTCTCTCTCTCTCTCTCTCTCTCTCTCTCTCTCTCTCTTCCTCCCTCCCTCCCTCCCTCCCTCCCTCCCTCCCTCTCCCTCTTGAAACAAATAAACTGAGGAGAGCCAAGATGGCAACTTAGAAACAGGAAAACCCCATGAGCTCCCTCCATAACCACCTCAAATACCTATAAAAATGACTCTAAACAAACTTTAGGACTACAGAAGCCACAAAACGACAGAGAGAAACAAATCTCCTACTGAAGCAGCCAAGAGGTGGACAGAAGGGTTCATCGCAGCATGCTGGGAGCTGAGCCCAGCCCTGCCTGAGCTTGCAGTTTTAGCCTCAGGGTGGCCCAACCAGCCAAGGCTGGAGGGACTTTGGGATAGTGGATCATCAGCAACTGTGGCAGTTGCCAGAATTATCAATCCATAAATGCCAAATACAAAGTGAGAGGTCAGTGTGGACTTTGGGAAGAGGGGGTCTGGGAGGGTGGCCCAGCCTCTGCCCCAGAGGGAGGAGCAGCTGAGGCAGAGCAGCTGCCACAGTGTGGCTGCTTCAGAGCTCCTGGTCTGTAGAAGTAACGGGACAAAGTGATCATTCTGAGGGGTAATTGCTCTTGCTTGAACCTGCTTGGATCTGGATCACTGTTGTGGGTGGAGGTCCTAGGGTGTGTGACCAGGTGCCAGAGACAGTAAAGGCTTCAGAGAGGGCACCCAACTAATACCTTCAGCAACTGCAAAAACCCAAGCAATTTGGGACAAAGCTCTCCTCTTTGGAAGCAGAGTTCTACTGTGGCAAAAAGCTCAAAAGTCAAATAATTGAGTGACAACATTAACAAGCAAAGGAAGCAAAGTAAGCACAGAAATCTGACTTTGGATTTCTTTTGGGGGGGACAAAAGGGATCAAAGCATGGAATGGGAGGAAGAAGACAAAGTTGGAACTCCTTTGCCAAAAGCTTCTGAGAAAAATATGAATTGGTTACAGGCCATAGAGGAGCTTAAGATGGGTTTTGAAAACCAAATAAGAGAAATGGAGGAAAAATTGGTAAGAGAAATGAGAATGATGCAAGAAAATCATGAAAAGAGAGTCAACAACCTGACTGAAGAAAGTAAAACTTTAAACAATAGACTAACTTAAATGGCAAAAGAGGTTCAAAAAGCCAATGGGAAGAATGCCTTAAAAAGCCAAATTTGCCAGATGGAAAAAGAATTTCAAAAGCTCACTGAGGAAAATCATTCCTTCAGAATTAGATTGGAGCAAATACAAGCCAATGACTTTATGAGAAATCAAGATACTATAAAACAGATCCAAACAAATGAAACAAATAAACTAAATGCCATTTAAGAAGCACCACACTAGGGGTGGCTAGGTGGCATAGTGAATAGAACACTGGACCTGGAGTCAGGAGGACCTGAGTTCAAATTCAATCTTAGAAACTTAATACTGTCTGTATGACCTTGGGCAAGTCATTTAACCCCAATTACCCTCCCTTCCCCCCTCCAAAAATATTAAAAAAAGAAGCACCACAATTTAGTAAAGAAAGCTTGAGTTGTGTTTAGACAAAACTGCATTTCAAATTCCTGTTGTGATGCCTACTAATTGTGTAACCTTGGGCAAATAACTTCATCTCTCTTATCCCTAATTCCTCAGTGGTATAATGGGGGTTAATAATGTTGTTAATACATACCTCAGTATAACTGTGTAGCTATTGTGGAAAGTAGTTTGCTGTAAAAAAAAAAAACTATAGAAGTTATCATTGTGAATTAAATAAATAGAATGTAAGTGCCCAAGGGCAGGGACCATTTTGTTACTGGTTTTGTGTCCACAGTGCCTAGCATAGTGCTTTATACATAAGAATGCTTAATAAATGCTTGTTTATTGAATGATTGCTTTGTAAAAGAAAGGACGTTGAAATTTAAGGGTAGAAAGGGATAGTGGATTATCTGTAGACCACAAGCATGGAAAATTGACACTTGTCTTCAATTAGGTTTCAAATGTTTTGTATATAACTATTAAGTTAATTGGAATATTGCCTGTCATACTTATTCAATGATTTTATTATCATTGGCATTAAAGAAGTCATTATATACTTGTTTCATCTCAGATATTCAATAGAACCTTCTCGAGGGGCACGTTAAATTAACTCTTTTCTTCCTTTTAATTTTAGGCATCAATCCATGAGGCATGCATCTCTTGAAGAGTTAAACACTTATTGATAACTTACCAAGACATTATCTCCTATTCATGAAATTGATACAGGAGAATAATACTTACCTCAAGGGGGTGTTCAGAACCATTTTTGTTCAGTCATTTTCCAGTCATGTCTGACTCTTTCTGAGCCCATTTGAGGTTGTCTTAGCAAAGATACTAGAGTGGTTTGCTATTTTCTTCTCTAGCTCATTTTTGCAGACAAAGAAATTGAGGCAAACAGAGTTAAATGACTTGTCTAGGGTCATACAGCTACCAAGTGTCTGAGGACAGATTTTAACTCAGGAAAATGTGTCTTCCTGACTTCAGGCCTGCACTATACTGGGTTACCTAGCCACCTGTTTAGAACCATAGCATATTTGAAAAAGCAATGGAATTAAAATCAGAAGATGTCCCACATTAGCTTTGTGACTGAGAGCAAACCATTTAACCTTGATGAGTTTTGGTTTCCTCCTCTGTAAGCTGGGGATAGAAATAGTTGCGCTATCTGTGTCACAACGTTATGATGAAAAACCACTTTGTAAACTCTAACTTACATGTAAATGGGAGTAATTGGTGTTCTTTATTGTATCAGTAAGTGTACTTTGGGTTTTGTCATTTGACACCAAAGCTAAATGTGATCTTTTGTCTCGTGACCAATAAGTGCATATAATACTAGAGGAACTGAGTCATATAAACCTTTCATTCTGTCAACATATAAAATCAGAAAATAAAAGAAAATTGCAGCTAAATAGAAGGCTGACTTAGAAGTTCTCCTTTAAAAGGCAAATAAAGTTGGTTCACATGATTAGTTAGGCTATGCATCAAAAGACAACAGGAAATACCATTGTATAGATCATTTGGTCATTTCTTATACTACTCATGATAAATACTTGCAAAATACCATTATAAAAATAACTCCTTAAAAGTGCCTACATTGGATTCAGAGGATGTCTTGTTAGACATTTGTCTAGCTTGCCATGGTGGGGTCATTCCTGAATTAGTTGTCTGTTCATTAGGGAGGCCATCAATTTTCTAGAATAAATTTACTAATACAAATCTAGAAGAAAAAAAGCTAAAAAATATGTACTGGAGAATTTGTCCCAAGATTTTACCTTATGATTCTTTGAAATAAGGCTGCAGATTGTGGAAAAACCCATTGGGAACTGCTAAAATGAGGTATATGAGCAACATAGGAGGTAAAAAGTGTCTGGGGGGAGGTTGTGTAAATTTTAGAGGAAAATGTAAATTGAGAAACTATAAGCTAGACTTTTCATTATGTCAGTTAGCCAACAAGCATTTATTAAGCACATTCTCTATGCCAGACACTATGCTAAACATTGGAGATATAAAGGCAAAAGCAGTCCCTGTTCCCATGAAGCTCAAAGTCTAATGGATGTCTGCATACATGTGTATGTATATATCTGCATGTACTTATAAAGATCTGTCACTTCATATTTCATTATTTTTTAAAATGTTTTATCTTTGAAATTTTTTTTTTAAGAATTGCTCTGGTGGAGAACATTCCTGAAGGCCTTAATTATTCAGAAACGGCACCATTCCATTTGTCGCTTTTTCAAGGTTGGATGAATTTGCTCAACATGGCCAAAAAGTCTGTTGACATAGTGTCTTCTCATTGGGACCTCAACCACAGTCATCCATCAGCATGCCAGGTGAGCTGCATTTGGCACCTATACAGCGTTTAACTTGTGATAGTTTTGTGTATTGTACTTTACATTGTCTTTTCTTTTTTTTCTTTTTTTTTTTTTTGCCTTTTTGGAGGGCAATTGGGGTTAAGTAACTTGCCCAAGGTCACACGGCTAGGTTTTTGTTTGTGTGTGCGTTAAGTGTCTGAGGCCGGATCCGAACTCAGGTCCTTCTGACTCCAGGGCCGACGCTCTATTCACTGCGCCACCTAGCCGCCCCCTACGTTGTCTTTTCTAATCAATCCTGTAGCTGTTTCCAGTCTGACTTTCTCCCATAGCAGACCTACATTAGTATGTTTATACATGTTTGTCTTCGTATCTTATATTCCCTTTTCTTCCATTGGAATGAAAGCCCCTCAAAGACAGAGTTTATTTTAATTTCTATTCTTTTACCTCCTAGCATTTAGTATAAGTACCACCAGTGAGAACTCCATAAATGTCTGATAATGCATTTATACTACCTCATCAAGGAGAGGTAGAGTTTGAGTTTGGATCAAAAGTCAAAATTTCATAATAGTGACATCTATTTCACATCACACTCTGGAAATGATGCCTTAATCCTTTTGTTAAAAGGCAGAATAGGAGAAGGATGGCATTAATTATGGGATATCAGAAGAACTAAATGAGCTGACCAATCTCTAAATATACTTCCTAAACAAACATATGGAACTATTACTAAAAAAACCAATGACAATAGAACACAGTGTCTTACCAATAGTGGTGAAAGCTTATGCTGAGCCACCTGAAGGCATCTATTAACCCTTCTTGGGATCAGTGGTTTATCCATTTATGAGATATCTCAATTTCAACTTAATTATTCTATCTGAAGATTGAATCAATGACCTTTGTCTTTTGGGTACTATTTAAAGATCAAAGAGATATTGGGCAACATATTGAAAAACCAAGATCAAAACTGTATTAAAAATTTTATCGGGGCGGCTAGGTGGCGCAGTGAGTAGAGTGCTGGCCCTGGAGTCAGAAGGACCTGAGTTTGGATCCGGCCTCAGACACTTAATGCACACAAACAAAAACCTAGCCATGTGACCTTGGGCAAGTTACTTAACCCCAATTGCCCTCCAAAAAGCAAAAAAAAAAAATTATCACTTCTCTTCGCTCTGACATAATCTCATCCACAAAGCAAAGGAAATCTCAGATTTGAAGCATGATACTATCTTGAACTTAAGCAAGTTATATTTTTTATATAGCCCTGAAAGTTAATCGTTGGTACAGGTTTCAAATGGAATTGATGAGCCCTGCTGGTCTATTTAGACCCAGACCACTGAACATTTTCCCATCTGTGATGAGGATGAACATTTTAATAATTTGCCAGTCATATAACACAGTAGTTTCAGGTCATGCTACTCACACACTGGACAAGCTGGTACAACTGTGCTGCTCACACTAAAGCTTATAGTTAGACTGGGTAGTTTGGTGCTGACTCAGTCAGCATGTCAGTATGTCAACAGCCTTTATCAAAAGTTCCAAAAGTGACAGACACTGTGCTAAGCACTGGGGATAAGGAAAGAAGTAAAAGAAAGAATGCCCAATTCCTGCCCTCAAGAACCTTTTATTCTAATGGGGGAAACAACATGTGCATCTGTATGTATGTACAAAATATATACAAATTTAATATAAGGTGGTTTTGGGAGGAGTACACTACTAGCCACAGAGGATCAGAACATTTTGTCTAGAAGGAAACACAACAATAATCGTTTACTGCATCCATTTAAATATTGGATTTGGGCATTGAATAACTCTATTGCATTTGAAAACTATAAGAAAAAGTTTCACACCCTAATTATTAAGGCAAGTCTAATTTAAATATCTTCAAGATATTTCAGTAGCAACCACGGGCATTCACAAATATGTGTGATAACAAAAAAAAATGCCTGAAGTTCACAGTCATTGCTACATGAATACATTGTCTTTTTTTTTTTTTTAAGAAATGACATTTTTGCTTTGGAGGAAAAAAAAATCAGTTATGTTATTTGCTTCTGACCCAGCAGAGCCTGAAAAGTCCTAAATGGAAAATAGAAATAGCAGACTGCAACAGAACACAGCACATCTATTTATTGTAATGCAACTGCAAATAAAATACCCACTGGGTAAAGCGCAGGCTGCTTAAGGCAGAATGGGCCATTCATACCTCATCTTGGCAGGAAACTTAGCCTAGAAAGTATCACAATGGCCCTATGTCTTCTGCACCACCTAGTGGCTATTTTTTTAAGATTGAGTAATGTTTTCCATTAAAGGAACCAATAGTCCCTATACTTAATTTATTTATAAGGCAATGAACAAAAGCAGGTATTGTGGGTAGGGGTGGGGGAATCTACCTCTCTATATCCCAGAGGGCCATAAATTTCACTCATAGTTTGGGAAGACCATCCTGGAACAGTGCAGTATCCTATATGTTAGGTTAATGATCAGGCACCAACATTTTCTTTTCTTCCTACTCGTCTTTGCTTAAATCATTTCATGTTTCTCTATTTTCATAGAATCATGACTGTTGGAGATTGAAAAGATCCTAGATATCTTGTATAATTCCCTTAATTTGCAGGATGAGAAACTACAGCCAACAAAGATTTGTCTATGATCCCTCAACAATAAGGAGCAGATCTAGGAATTACAGAATCCCAGAATTTCAGATTTGAAAATAGAGGCCACCTGATCTACCCCATACCTGAACAAGAATTTCTTTCATGCATACCTAAGAAGTGATTCTTAGCCTTTCCATGAATACCACCAGGAAGGGTGGAACCCACAACCATGTAATGCTCTTTTTCCTTTTTGCAAAAGCTCTCAATTATTAGGAAAGTTTTTCTCAAATCAAGCATAAATTTTTTGAATCTTACTTATCTTCTGCAGAGCTCAGAAGAACCATTTCTAATTTCTAATTTCTTTCATCAGATGAAAGGTTTTCAAATTATTGAAGAATGCTTCCATGTGTCCTCTCTGTGTCTCTTCTCCAGACAAAACTTTTTTTTTCTGTCAACTTGTTCTCATATGGAATGATCTTTAGATTTTTCACCATACTGGTTAGCTTCTCCTAGACATAGTACACCTTACTGAAATCCTTTTTGAAGTTTTCCCTCTACAACTAAACATGGTTGTCTAACTAGACTTAATTGTCTGAAGAGTGAAACAGCACTATCATGATGCCTCTCTAATAAATTGCATTAGTTTATTTGCCTACCACTATTAACTTATGAACTTGTTGTCCACTAAGGCCCCCATATCTTTTTATTTTTGTATTTATTTTTTAAATTTATTTATTTTTAGTTTCATTTAACACCATTCACTTCCATAAGTTTTAAATTTTCTCCCCCTCCCTCCTTCTCTTCCCAAGATGGCATATATTCCTATTAAACACATTTCCATGTTAGTTATGTTGCATAGAAGAATTATAATGAATGGGAGAGACCATGAGACAGAAAAACAAAACAAAAAAAAATAGTATGCTTTTACTCTGCATTCCAACTCCATAGCTCTTTCTCTGGATGTGGATGACATTTTCCATCATAAATTCTTTGGAAATATTTTAAGTCCTTGCCTTGCTGAGAAGGGCTAACTAAGTCTTTTAAAGCTAGTCATCGCACATTGTGGCTGTTAGTTCTGCTGGTTCTCACTTCACTCAGCATCAGTTCATATAGGTCTTTCCAGGTTTTTCTGAGGTCTGCCTCTTCATCATTTCTTATAGTATAGTAGTATTCCATTACATTCATATACCACAACTTGTTCAGCCATTCCCCAATTGATGGACATCCCCTCAATTCCCAGTTCTTGGCAACCACAAAAAGATCTGCTATAAATATTTTTTACACGTGGGTCCTTTTCCTATTTTTATGATCTTTTTGGAATACAGCCCTAGAAGTGGTATTGCTGGGTAAAAGGGTATACACATTTTTATAGCCCTTTGGGCATACTTCCACATTACTCTTCAGAATAATTGGATCAGCTCACAGCTCCACCCACAATGAATTAGTGTTCCAAGTTTACTACAGCTTCTCCAGCATTTATCATTTTCCTGTCTTGTCATGTTAGTCAATCTGATAGGTGTGATGTGATACCTCAGAGTTGTTTTGATTTGCATCTCTCTAATCAATAGTGATTTAGAGCATTTTTTCATATATCTATAGATAGCTTTAATTTCTTCCTCTGAAAATTGCCTATTCATATCCTTTTACCATTTATCATTTGGGGAATGACTTATATTCTTGTAAATTTGACTCAGTTCTCCCTATATTTTAGAAATGAGATCTTCATCAGAGACACTAGTTGTAAAAATTCTTTCCCAGTTTTCTGCTTCCCTCCTAATCTTGGTTGCATTGGCTATGTTTGTGAAAAAGCTTTTCAATTTAACATAATTAAAATTATCCATTTTGCATTTCATAATATTTTCTATCTCTTTTTTGGTCATGAATTTCTCCATTTTCCATAAATCTGATAGATAAACTATTCCTTGTTCCCCTAATTTGTTTACCACATAAATTTTTCAAGGGAACTGATGGCTAGCCTTGTCTTGTACTTATGAAATTGATTTTTAAGTTTTAGGTGTAAAATTTTACATTTATCCTATTTAATCTCATTAGAATTCAATCAAATATACTAGCCTGCCTTTATCTTGGTTTTTTGTTTGTTTTATTTATTTATTTTTTAAATCCAGACTCTGATCTACCAGGAAGGTGTTAGTCTCACTGCCCCTGAGCTAAAAGCTACCCATAAAACAGTACTTGCAGGGATCCATTTCTTTTGAATTTGATACAACCACTCATCCTAGCTATATTTTTCAGATAACAAATTGGATTTTAAAAAAAGATATTATGTCTGTCTTTATCCAGTTTATTGATAATAGTATAAAGTAGCATAGAGCCAAACACAGATCCTTGAGCACTCCTTGAGAGACCTCCTTCCAAACTGACATGAAACTTTTGACTGAAACTTTAAGTCAAAAACTCTTCACTCTGGTGTTTACACACACACACACACACACACACACACACACACACGTGTGTGTGTGTGTATGTATATGTGTATGTCTGAAGGAAATGGCAAGCATAAAGTGTATAATTAGTAAAGTATTAGAAATTCTGTGGATAAAACACTTACTACTACCTCCCATCAAAAATACATGATAAAACTGAGGGAATACTATATCCCTTATCCCAAAAAAGATGCATATGTGTGAAGTAAATTAGTAATTGATAGATAGTGAAACATGATTACCAATAATGTACTTGATTGCAAATCATATCTAAAACTAAGATTTTTGTTTCAATGATCAATCAATATTTGTTGGCTTCTCTAAGTGAAGCTGCATTAACAGGGAGGCCATGTGACCTCAATGATAGAAGAATAGCATAAGTCCTGAAAAGAGCTAAGAGTGGGTTAATGTATTTAGCAGGTCTCATAGGTAAAAGGTTAACTTATTTAGTAGACCTTATAAAAGTGAGGAAAAAAGCTAATTTCCTGAGCAAGCCTTGCAAGAAATACTATGGCTCCAGCTATATCATTCCCTTGCATTTATATTGATTACATGCTATTATCCTATCTCCTTCTTTCTTAAGAAGTTGTATAGTGGGAGAGAGAAGGAAATTACAGAGTCTTAGGAACTGAAAGCAACCTCGGGGGCCATCTATCACAATCCATATATAAGACCACTGTAAATATACCCTACAACTGGTAAAGCATTCAGACTTATGAGCAACTGACAAGCTCTCAGGAATTGACTTTTATCTCTTACAGCATTTTTATTATCTCTGTAGTATATATTTTGGATATGTTCTTCAAACCCCCATACTCTGAGGCAGATTGGGTCCCCCAAAGCTACTGCTACACCCCTCTTGGGGCTTTAGGGGTAACCCTGAGTGGTTGGGAGTAGTTTCTCTAATACTATATCTCACAAGCTCCTACTAGAATGACATCGATTATTAGTAGACAGAAATTTGTTAGCCAGACTGAGACATTAGAAAGAGATCTTTAAGTGCTATAGTAAGAACAGTTGATACAAAACATTCCTCCAAAAACTCTGTGGCACATTTCCCTACAAGTACCTGCAGAATTCAGAAGAAAATGTTCTCATCTCTTAGTTATTGAAAATCCTTTTCTACTCTTTGTTGTAATAATCAAGACATTTCCCTTAGGTATAGCATAACTTCTCTGTTGGGCTCTTTATGGATCCTTGAATCTATGTATACAATCTGTCCTCAACTCCCAATTTAGACACTTCTGTCAGCTGTTCTTGAGGTGCTGGTAGGATATTGAGGAAAAGGGCAAATCCTCTGACCTTCCAAAGCTCACAGGTCCCTCATATGGGCAAAGGGACAGAGAGGAGAAGAAACAGATACTGAAACTAGGGCTCTTCTCTCCCCAAAATAATTCCTTCTCAAATCTCTGATTTCTGAATGGGTCTGTTTTTTCTTCCTCAACCAATCCAAACATACTCAAAGGCCAAATGAAGAACCAGAAAACCAAGCACAGAGATATAAGTGTAAGTACCAGCCAATAGGTGTCCAATCCTTAGAGCAGGTACAAAGGGCTCTGCCTGCTGCCATCACGCATGGAGGAGTTGGGTGAACTTGCATCTGGAAGTATATGATGAAGTGTAATGGGGGGTTCTGGATTGGACAGCTATTGGCTGGTCCTCACACACATTTAATCATATTTCTGTACTTGGTTTTCTGACTCTTCGTCATGGATGTTGTAAAAGTTTTCTTCATTTTAGATTCTGTGGAAAATGAGAATGATAGAATCTTCTTCCTTCCAATTACTCAAGAATTCCCTTTACATTTGTGCAGCATGATCATTAAGACTCTTTCAAATGTTTGTAGAAACTAAGGAAACACTCATTTTTCTGCCACCTTGTTGTTGAACAGCTCTGCTTTTATGGGAAAATCTTTCCTGTGTAGAGCCAAAATCAGCCTCCTTGCAACTTTTACATATTGATTTCCAGTTCCAACTCTGGAGGAATATAGAATAAGTCCATAACCTCTTTAAAATAATGGCTTTTCAAATATTTAAAGACCATTATCATAGTCTTTCCTCTTTTTCTCCCAGTTAAATATCACTCTTTCTTTCAATCATTCATCCTTTGCCCGCGTTTCTAGACTTCTCTACAGAACATATTCAATTCTATCGGTGCTTCCTTTGAAATTTTACAGGGAAAAATGTGTTCTTCTTGGTAATATATCCTATTTTAAAAATGTTTATTCCTCTTTAGACCATCAATGAAACTGTAATAACATCTACTTCATGCTTCTCTCTTCTATATTCCATTGACTTAGACTAGGTGTTTTGTTCTGTTTTTCACCAGATAAAGGATGAGTCATGAGTATACATGAATTATTCATTTATAGCAATATTTTTTCCTCTACATTTTTCACAGGATACCTGAAATCCTTTGGTGGGCCACAGGCTGTGCAGGCCTAATGTATAGGAAAAATAATGGACTGATTCCTCTCACACTTTTAACATAGATAGCAGTATAGCCCAAAGAAAATTTAGAAGCTTAAAGATCAAGATTCACCTTTAGGGTTTAATCATCTCAAGTGGTTATCTGCCAGGCTCACTTAAAACCAATCCTGTTTATGACTTTCCTGGGTGGTTCTTTTATTTGCTCATTCATTTAGTAGCCAAATGATCACTAACTATATATAAATAGGCAGCTAGGTGGTTAAGTGGATAGAGAGCTAGACCTGGACTCAGGAGAACCTGAATTCAAACTGGCCTTCAGATACTAGCTGTGTAACCCTAACCAAATCAGTTAACCCTGTTTGCCTCAGTTTCCTCATCTATAAAATGAGCTAGAGAAGGAAATGGCAAACCACTTCAATATCTTTGCCAAGAAAACCCCAAATGGGGTCACAAAGAGTTGGACGTGACTGAAAAACATCAATAGAACATAGCAAACACTTGGAGGAGACAAAAGAGAATTTTAAGTTATGATCCTTGCCCTCATGGAGTATGGCAGAGGAATACAACACGTAGGCAAATATGTAGGACTATAAAATATTATTTGATAGCTATTTTTAATAACTAAATTCCAAAAGAATACATAATAATAATAAGACAAGTACAAAGTACTCTGCAAAATTAGAGAAAGAAAAACTAATTTCCAGCTAGGCAAATCAGGAAACACTTTATGTAGGGGGTGGCATTTGACTTGGATATTGAAGGATAGGTCTGAATCTGTTATTTCATTGATGTAGGGATCTCTAAGTGAGGAAAACTCCTTCAATTAATTCAGAGTGGTAGCTACTCTGCAATTTATATGCTTAGTTTCCTAGGTGGCAGTAAGAGTTTAAGTGAATTGCCCATGGCCACAAAGCCAATTTCTTTCAGTGTCCAGGTGTTCCTGACCCTGACCCTGATGCTGGTTCTTTATTCACAGCAGCATTTCTGTTGAGTAGGATCTCACAAGGCATACTTAATAGCATGGCAAAGTCTCAAAAATCTTAGTATACATTGTTAAAGTTAGGGAAGGAAAGGGAGGAGAACAAGATGATTATGATATATATGTATACATATATAGCCTGAGTAACTGGGAGAATGGGGTGATATCAACAGAGAGAGAAGTTAGAAGGAGAGACAAGTGGTTTTTAGCTAAAGTCATGAGTTATTTTTGAACATGACAAAGTTGAGATGTCCTGGAAAATCCACATGGTGATATCTTGGTGCATAGTAGGCACTTAGTAAATGTTTGTTGAAATGAATTGATTTTGTTGATTTTAATTTTAGTGGGCAGTCCAAAATGAAGAACTGGAGTTCAAGGGAGGTCAGCACTGGGAAAAGAGCTCAGGATCATCGGATCAGAACCATGCATCTATAGCTGAAAGGAGCTCCAGAGACCCTCTAATCATCTTATAGAGTTTGGAGACTTCTCTGTATGAGGGGATGATTAAAACTATAAGAGTAGATGAGAACACCACAGGGGAGAGTGTAGAGAGAGAAATGAGCTGGAGATGGACCTTAGGGCAGGTTGGGGAAATGGGAAGAAAAAGAAATAAGCATTTATATAGTGCCTTCCATATGCCATGCACTGGGCAGGGTGGGGGATGTTCTGGTGGGGGAGGATACACAAATGGAGGATAAAAGAAGAAAGAACTAGTAACTGAGACTGAGAATGATCAGGAAGATGGGAGACAATACCAATGAAAAAGAGTTAGTAAATAATATCAAAGTTTGCAGAGTGATCAAGTAGGAAAAGAAGTAAGAAGATTGTCTCCAGCAATAAGGAGATTATCAAGGACCTTTGAAAGAGCAACTGAGTAAAGTAGTGGAGATATGTAAGCCAGTAGCCCATCTGCTTCTACAGAGAATCTCTAATCTCTAACATGGGGGTTCTTAACCTTAGTTTTTAATTTGTTTTTTTTTTCTTAATTAAAAAACTGTCTTTCAATATACTTGATTTTCTTTATAATACTATGTATTTTATTTTATGCCTCTAAAGCCATTATTCTGATGAGTCTACAGACTTCACCAAACTGCCAAAGGGGTCCATTATAAAAAAATATAAGAATCCCTGCCCTAACAACTTTTTGGTGCTAAATATTTGACAACTTGATCATGTGGTACATAAATATTTCATTATGCCTCTTTGATTTATCAGGGGCCAATTTTACTGAGACACTAGACTTTCTTATTTATAGAGAAATGCTCACAGAATTGGATGCCTTTCATCCTGTCTGATAGGAGATAAGCATAGTTGAGACAGATTTCTTTAAATAATTTAAGTGCTTTGGTCTCTATAATCATTGTTATTTTTAATGAGCAGTAGATTTTGAATGAAGTCAAGGGTATAGTCAGACTAGGGAAAAGAGTTCTGATAAGGGGTAGGAAAGTATGCATTCCATTGTTTGTTCTTAATTTAGATCCTTGGGTTCCTAAGACTGTAATGTGCACATTCCCTGCAGCAAGTTATTGATAAATTGTTCACATTCTGTTTTGCCTTTTCTAAATGGATGAAGGGGATAGGGTGCTGTGTGTCTTAAGCCTCTTTGTAAATGAACAAAAATGGGAGCAAGCCACAAATTCAAATTATGCAATTCATCAGACTTCATCCAGGATTTGGTGGTTTTGTTAGTTCCTGTGCTCAAATACAGGTTTTACAAAACCTGCATGGTTTTATAGCAGGGTACATTCTTTTAGGAAAGGGAATACAAGAATATTCTAAAGTCAATATGAATGGTTTCCTAGGGGACATTTGGATCTTATGCTAATTGATAGAAGTAAAAGGAACATTCAACTGTCCAGGAATTAGTCCACCTAAAACTGGTGGGATATTACCAAGATTAGGTCATGAGTCTTGAATAAAAAGAAAGTAAAGTCATTACAGCCAGTACCGGGTTTCAATTATTTCAATTAGCACTGGATTTCCTTATTTCAGTAGGACTATTGGACATACTAAAGCATATTTTAATTTTTTTTACTACAACTATCCCATCTCTAAACCATGTGTTTGATGAGAATCCATCCTCTTGTTTTTAAGAACTTTAGAGAAAAATTAGGCTCCCTGTTCTATCCCCAGTGGAGTAATCTCCAGCTTTGGGAAGTTCTTTCTTAATATCTAACCTAATTCTTCCTGCTAAATTTAAAGACTTTTTACTTTTGTTTTGTCTTCTGTGGTGATAAAGAGCAGAATTAACATTGTTGTTGTCATAATGAGTATATGCTTGGAAATAATGAAAGATCATCTATCAGTCTTCTCTTTTCCAGTAGTACTGTTAGATTTGGTCAGTATTAGTATGAGAGGAAATAATATTGTGGGGAAGGAAGCATTAACCAGTTTTAACATAACACTTTATCCACTTCTCCACACATATTAGTTCTCAATAAATTATTATGATTTTTAAAAATTTTGTTACAATAAAATAAGGATGAAACAACGGGGAAATAGTGCTAGATTTGGAAAATGGAAGACCTGAATACAAATTCCAGCTTTATCATATAGTACCTTTGTTTCCTCGGAAGAGTTAGTTAACATCTCTAGGTCTCAGTTTCCATATAAAATGAGGGATTGAATCCAACCTTTAAATTCTCATCTAGCCATAAATCTGTGACCTTACACTGCTTTGTAAATTATTTTATATACATTAACTGTGAGGTACAGGTACTTTTATTCCCATTGTACAGATGAAATAACTGAGTCAAAGAAGGGTTAAGTGACTTACTAAGATTACAACAGTCAGAATTGACAGAATAAGGATTGGAAACCAGGTATTTTGATTCTAAATCTAGTGTGTTTTCCACTGTATCAAACTTACCACTCTACAAAATAGTCATGTTTGTTCCCAATTAAACATATCAACATTTAAAGGTTCAGTGTGCCTTGGGGTATTATAAAAGCCATCAGGTTTCCTTCCAGGAGGGTTTTTGTACATCTAGAGATAGGAATTTCAATAATTTTTTTTAAAAAATTAGCAATTAAGTGTTTTCTTTGATCTATGAAGCTTTTTTTTAAAGTTTTCTTGATGGTGGTCAGTTAACTGTATCTGGAACTTAGCTTTGTATTATTTGGAATAGTAGTCAGAGAAGAGGAGTGGCCCAATAGGAAGAACATGTAGATGGAAGTCAGGATACCTGGGTTTGATCTTCCTAAACAATTTAGTTTTGTCTGTGTGGCATTTGGTGTCTTTATCTTACAGATTCAAAAATGAGTAAGAAGAAAAGAAGATAGCATCCATTTTAACTTATATCTGTGGTATGCTAGGGGAAGAGAGCTACAAAAAAGAGAGATCCTGGTTCTTCTTATAGAATCATCACCATTAGAACTAGAAGTTACATTGAAGGTCATCTTGCCTGCCCTTGTCATTTTTGCAAATGTCTAAGATTTATTGTTATTTGAAGAGCTTAATTATTTGGGACATTAGAAAGAATGCAGATCTTAAGTCAGAGGATCTGAATTCAAATCATTCCTCTGACTCAGTAACCTGTGTGACCTTGTTCAAATCACTTAATCTCACTGGGTCTCAGTTTCCTCTCTTGCAAAATGAGTAAGTAAATGACCTCAGAGGCCTTTCCAGCTCTAGATCTAGCATGTTATGGATTCCTTCTCATCTTAGAGTGACTCAGGAGACAAATGCCTAGAAAATCTGCAAGCTACTAATTGTTGTTTGGGGTTTTTTAATGGGGTTGAGGGCTTGGGTCTGAGGCAAACCTTCTCTTTGAACACCTGATGTTAAGGCTTAGCCAGAAATCTAAGTGCATAGACACTTTCATAGATACAGACCCTCATCGAGAAAATACTACTGCTAGTGAGTGTCCGAGGTCAAATTTGAACTCAGGTCCTCCTGACTCCAGGGCCAGTGCTCTGTCCACTGTTCCACCTAGCTATCCCCCGCCCCAACCTTTTTAACATAGCATTGACAAGAAAAATAGATGATATAAGGAATTTGAAGAGAATGCTGGGTAGGTAGACCATACGTTGTATGGTCTCTGCCCTGACCACCTATCCAGCCGTGTGAAGTAAGAGAATAATATGAGCCTCACAAAGTCCTACAGCCTAAAGGTATACCCACAAACTCTTAGGACTCTATCTTAAGACAGTGTATCTTTTGCACTCCCTTCCCCTTCAGGGGGAATATTTTATTCCTTGATGTAATAGATGAGACTCCACAATCAAAAATTCTAGTCCTGATTTAATGACTTTCTTCTTTTTAGGAAAACCTTTAGAGGGATCTGAGATCTGTTGCATAAGGAAGGAAAAACATTTACAGATGTTTGGGTGAGAAAACAAAGTAAAAACAATATACACAGTCTACAACTATGTAAAAATAATAACAGCATTGAAGTCTGAGAAAATACTTAGAAGACAGAATGCATGAAACAAACAGAATGTAGTTGTTTTATCTTATTTAAAAGAAAAGAGAAACAATGTGGTATGGTATTGAATTGAGGACTACCCTTAGTGTCAGAAAGAGCTGGGTACAGCAGGGCTCTTTGGCACAGAGTGACCGTGTGACAGTGCATGAGTTACTGGACATCTTGGTGCCTCAGGCAATTTTGTAATACTTTTAACAGAGTCGCCCTTATACATGATCTTGACTAAGGGAGTTTTCCCCACTAATAAGATCACAGATCCAGATCTCATCCCCCCAAAGTTATTAAAATTAATATACACATTTTATATTAGCTACAAATAATGGATTTTATGACTTCAAATATACTTTTTTGTTATTTTGTATATTTGAATATTTTACTGATGGTCACAACTATAAAACATACTTTTTAAAACAATCAAAAGAACAATCTTTATTCCATATGTTCCAGTTTCCCTGTTAAATTATATTAATTCTGTTCCTACCTGTCTCACAGAAGGGTGTGAGGATTCTTAATATCTGCAAAGGATGCTCAGTTTTTTTTTCCCCTCAGGGAAAAGAATCACTCTGATATGAATTCATAAACACCACCATTAACAAAAGCTAACCCAACAGAAACCATTTAAATTCTTTTATATAGAACCACCTAATTCTCTAACCAGTCTGGTGTGTTTTAAATCTTTTAGATTCAATTATTGGCCCCTTTTAAGTTCTTTTCCATGGATTTTTCTCTCCTATATTTAGCTTATCTATTTCCCCTCATTTCTCTAATCTCATTTTATTGCCTTGGCAGCTGTTTTCTAAAGTTACTCAACTCTGGGAGCTTCCAGGTAACACACAGAGTTTCCCTGCTGCAAAGCTGGATGGCTACTCCTGGAGAATAATAGGCCTAGAAATAGATTATGATAGTCTGTGAACATCACCTGGCATATAGTAGGCACTTAATAAATGTTGATTGATTGATTGAATCACCATTGCTATTTTTCTGCCCTTTTCTCCACTGTACAAGTATACTAGCTATGTTGGGTTAATTAGTGCGTTCTACTTCTCTTTTAAGGTCCCCCTCAAATGTCACCTTCTCTGTGAAGCCTTCCCTAATGCCCACAACCTGCAGTAATTTGTTCCTCTTCTAAACTATCATCATACTTTGTAGCTCTCTTATTGGATTGTTATAGTCTTCCTTGATATTATTTTTTCTACTTTGTATTTATTCTTTTAGAGTTTATCCTATATATACTTAATTATGTACTGATCTTACCCAGTAGAATATAAGTTACTTGAGAGTAGGGATTGCTTTTTTGTGTGTTTGTATCCATTGAACTTGGCACTATTCTTAGAACAGAGACTATGATGAATACTTATTTGTTTTGTAATCAACTGCATACACCTCTCCACCTTGGTGTTCCATAGGCATCTCAAAATGAACATGTCCAACACTTAACTCCATTTTATTCCTATACATCACCCTTTATCTCTGAATTTCCTTATTTTTAACACATTACAATGAATTCTTTAATTGGGAGCTATAAGGGACCTCCTGCTTGCTAGCTATTACCTTCTCCATCCTCTTAAACAGGAAATGCTATTGGGCTGTGACATTTAGGGAAGATCTTCTGTCAGCACAAGATTCTAGATTGGATATTGGAGCATGACCAAAAATGCTTCTTTGCATCCCTGTAGGACTCAATCTGATGTCTTTTGTACCAGTGCACCATTCCTACTTATAATCTCTCACCCTATAGGAGTTGCCATTCTAGACCCCATTATTGTCAGGATGAGTTTGTTCATAGCCAAGCTTTCCCTCACCCCATACCCTCAAACAGTGGGATCTCCAAATGCTAATCACATGGAGCATGAATATCTCTTCATCTGCTCCTTGCTGGGATAGCTGCGTTCATCCCCCACTATGGGAGTACATAATTGTAGAGAACTGTCATTAGGTAATGGAGTCATAATGCACTGCACAGAATAATTAAAACCCTTAATGGGGCAAAATCTGTTTACTGATGAATTAACTGGTAATATGTGCTCCTCTCCATGAGCACCCCTCAGCTGGTGCCAATCACTTAATCCTTTGCAGGCTTAATTAATGCAGTAGAATTTTCTCAATGAGGGGTCTGTACCTGGAAAAGTGTCTGTGCCCCTAGATTTCTGGCTAAGCTTTGACATCAGGTGTTCAAAGAGAAGAGGCTTCACCTTGGAGACACCCTCAGCAAAGGCTTATTTCCAGAATCCCATAGGTCACAATAAGTCTTAACCCTCCCCATCTCTTAATACAATTAAGTGAGAAGGCTCTTGAATGCCAACATCCTAATAAAGCCTTGGTACAATTTAGTCAAAGAGCTTTGCTCTGCTTGATACTTACCCTGACCTATGGCTGTTAGTCAACAGCAAGAATTTATTATCACTTCCTATGTGCCAGGCACTGAGCTAAGCCCTGGGGATACAAAGAAAGGCAAAAAAAAATAAAACAAAAAACCCATGCTCTTTGCCCTCAAGGAGCTCATAATCAAACAAAGAATGCAATATGCAAATAATTGCATAAGATATTGATAAAACTATATGTATATATAGATATAGATATAGTGTATGTATGTACGTATGTGAGAGAGAGCACAAAAGGCCAGCTAGATGGCACAGTAGATAAAGCACCAGTCCTAGTCAGGAAGACTTGAGTTTAAATCCAGTATCCAACATGAAATAGCTGTGTTATCCTGGGCAAGTCACTTAAACCTGTTTGATTGTTTCCTCATCTATAATGAACTAGAGAAGGAAATGACAAACCACTCCAGTATCCCTGCCAAGAAAACCCCCAAAAAGGGTCATGAAGAATTGGACACAATTGAAATGGCTGAAACTCTCTCTCTCTCTCTCTCTCTCTCTCTCTCTCTCTCTCTCTCTCTCTCTCTCTCTCTCTCTCTCATATAGATATTGATATATATGTATATTGATTATATATGAATGATATATCTCTACATACCTCTATATCTGTATACACACATACATGCATATACGCATACACACACATTGTGAGATTAGGAGATAATCTCAGAGGGGAGGCAAGGTAGGGCAAAGGAAGAGTCTGGGAAGCCAGAAAAGGCATTGTGTAGAAAGTGGGATTTGTACTGAGTCTTAAAGGAACCCAGTAGACTCTTAAAGGAGTCAGTAAGTGAGGGTAAGAATACTCTCATGTATTCTAGGCAAGGGGGGACAGGCAGGGAAAAGTCACGGAATTGGAAGATAAAGTGTCATGCTCAAGGAATATAAGAAGGTCACATGTTGCTGGATTATAGAGTATGTGGAGGTGATTAAAGTATGAAAAGACTGGAAAGGTAGGAAGAAACCAGGTTATAAAGAGGTCTTAATGGTAAACAGAGGATTTTATATTTGAGTGAGAGGGTGAGGAAGAACAATCGGGTCCTAATTCCTATTCTTCTAATTCCTCGGGGATCCCTTCCAACTCTAGATCTATGACTTCCAATTTTAGAAGAGGCATAGATAAGCTGAAATGTGTCCAGAAAAGGGCAATGGAGACAAGAGAATACAGCATACAGGGATTTCCTAGGTGGGGGGGGGGGAAGGGAGGGAATGGGATTCTTTAGCATAGAAAAGACTTAGCTATGCCAGCTTTCATCAAATTTTTTGAAAGACTGTAATATAGAAGGGGAATTAGGTTTTGTTTATTTGGCTCCAGAAATCAGAAACAGGAGCAATGAGTGCACATTACAGAGAGACTTATTTAATCTTTTTATAAAAACTTTTTTATTTTATTCTGAACTTTAAGAAATAAAGCAAGCATTTCTATAACATAGTAGAATGTGGGGGGAAAAAGATGATTGTTCATGGAACTGAAATCTAACATTACAACCTGCTATTCCTTTTAAATATGTAATAGTTATTATTGATTTTTTTCTTCCCTCCCCTACTCTAGAGATGGTTATCATTAGACATAAATTCCCCATTTATCATTGGGGAATGACTTGTATTCTTATCAGTGTGTGTATATACATATGTAAAACTATTCTATACACACTTCTATTTATCAGTTCTTTCTCTGGATGCATATGGTGTCTTCCTTCATAAGACATATTTGATCTTGATGTAAGAAAAACACGATAATCTAGGTGCCGCCAGACTAGGAAAGAATGTAGCAGTATTGTTATCTTCCTTATTCTAAAGCTATCCCTCTATTAATGTAATCTAATAGAGTTTGCTTTTTTTTTTGGCTATCACGTCACAACATTAACTCATCATAGACTTTGTAGTTCTTTAAAACTCCCAGATTGTCTCTCTTCCCTTCCCTTCCCCACCACACACACACACACATTCCTGCTCATCCCAGCCCAGGAACTATTGCCTGGTGCTAAAATTAATTATCTGAAGTAAAAAGGAAACTGAGGACAAAGTTACAGAGCCATCTATGATTTAATTTGCAAAGCTAACATTTGCATATCAAATTAGGTCACCTGATTCATGAGACAAAGGGTGTTTTACAGAGCTGGTTTTTATAAGAAAAAGAAGGAATAAAAAATATAGAAACTTGTTTTGATTATAATTCAGTTCGACAAGGCAGGTCACCTGACTACTTAGTTTCCCCTGGGCTTTCTTAATCCTACCCAGAAGTCCTTTCTTTATAGGTGGTGCCTTTTGTAAAGTGTACAGGGAAAGAGTAGTTAATAGTTACCTGCCATCTTTCTTAGAAAATTCCATTACTCAATTTAGACTCTAGCTCAAGGGGAAAAAAACAAACAAAAAAGCACATCTACTAAGACTGGGAAAAGAAACTTCACTTCGGGCTTACCTTTCTCCAACTGCCAGCAACAGGAACTTAGCCTCTTCTCAAAACCCCTTTCTTTTAGAAAGGGAGAATATGACTTTTTAGAAAACCTTATAATCTTATGCTTATTTTACTTTTCTACGTTACCTGCTATTAAATGATAGTCTTCTCAGTCTATCTGATCACTAAATCTATTGGTAAACTAGACTTAAGAGATTATTTATGTTAGTCTAGTTTAGGTTAGGGCTAGCTATTCTTTTTTTTTTTTTTAAAGCAATTGGGGTTAAGTAACTTGCTCAAGGTTACACGGCTAGTCATTAATTGTGTGTGGGTGCTCATTTTCTGGGGCCGGATTCGATCTCGCGTCATCCCAACTCCGAGGCCGGCGCTCTTACTCACTGCGCCACCTAGCCGCCCCTGGGCTAGCTATTCTTAAAGAAAGGGATTTAATCCTATAATAACTAAAAATTAAATAATATAATTGTTTTCCTTTCCACTAGTTATACTTCCCCTACTCTATATTTGAGACCTCACTTTCTTTGAACCTAAGTACTTATACATTTATCCCTTCATTTAGTCAATAGAACTCTCAGTAATCTATCCTCTTTTTTTGTACTTAATGCAACTTTACTTTTTTCCAATTACATGTCAATATAGTTTTCAACATTCATTTTTGTAAGATTTTCAGTTCTAAATTTTTCGCCCTCTCTCCCTTCCCAAGACACCAAGCAACGTGATAGAGGTTATACATGTATAATCATGTTAAACATATTTCCACATTGGTCATGTTGTGAAAGGATCAGAACAAAAAGGAAAAACCACAAGAAAGAAAATAAAGTGAAAATAGTATGCTTCAATCTGCATTCAGAGTCCATAGTTCTTTCTTTGGATATGGTTAGCATTTGCCATGACAAATCTTTTGGAATTGTCTTGGATCATTGTATTGCTGAGAAGAGCTAAATCTGTCATAGCTGATCATCACACAGTGTTGCTGTTACTGTGTATAATGTTCTCCTCGTTCTGCTCACTTCACTCAGAAACAGTTCATATAAATCTTTCTAGATTTTTCTGAAATTCACCTGTTCATCCTTTCTTATAGAATAGTGTCCCATTATATTCATGTACCACAACTTGTTCAGCTATTCCCCAATTAATGGCATCCCCACAATTTCCAATTCTTTGCCACCACAAAAAGAGTTGCTATAAATATCTTTGTACATATGGCTCCTTTTTTCTTTTTTATGATTTCATTAGACCTAGTAGTAGTATTGATGAATCAAGGGGTATGCACAGTTTTGTCATAGTTCCAAATTGTTCTCCAGAATGGTTAGATCAGTTAACAACTCCACCAACCATGTATTAATGTTCTAATTTTCCCATATCTTCTCCAACATTTATCATTTTCTTTTTCTGTCATACGAGCCAATCTGATAAGTATAAAGTGGTACCTCAGATTGTTTTAATTTGCATTTCTCTAACGAATAGTAACTCAGAGCATTTTTTCACATGACTATAGATACCTTTAATTTCTTTTTTTCTGAAAACTGCCTATTCATATCCTTTGACCATTTCTCATTGGGGAATGACTTGTATTCTTATAAATTTTATTCAGTTCTCTATCTATTTTAGAAATGAGGAAACCCTGGCTATAAAAATCATTTCCTGGCTTTCTGCTTTCCTTCTAATCTTGACTGCATTGTTTTTCTTTTCAATTTAATATAATCAGAATTATCCATTTTGCTTTTCAAAATGTTCTCTATCTCTTGTTTGGTCATAAAATCTTCCCTTTTCCTTAGATTAGACAAGTAACCTATTCCTTGCTCTCATAATTTGCTTATGGTATCACCCTTTATGTCTGAATCATACACCCATTTTTTTTTCTATTTGGAGGGGGGAAGACAGGGCACTTGGGGTTAAATGACCTGTCCAAGGTCACACGGCTAGTAAGTGTTAAGTGTCTGAGGTCATATTTGAACTCACGTCCTCCTGATTCCAGGGCTGGTGCTCTACTCACTGCACCACCTAGACACCCCATCATACATCCGTTTTGACCTTATCTTTCTATACAGTGTGAGATATTGGTTAATGCCTAGTTTCTGCCCTACTGTTTTCCAATTTTCCCAGCAGTTTTTGTCAAATAGTGAGTGTTTATTCCAGAAACTAGAGTCTTTGGGTTTGTCAAACAGTTTAAAGTAGTCATTTAACTACTATGTCCTATTTACCTAACCTGTTCCAGTGATCCACCACTCTATTTTTTTTTTCAAATGATTTGTTAACTTCTGTTTTACTTCATTCATTTCTGCCAGTTTTTGTGTAACAAATTTTCTCCCCATTTTCCCCTACCCACCTCCTCAAAATAGCAGTCCCCCAGGATGTCCCCTCCTCTTATTTCCCAATTACATATAAAATAGTATTAATAATAGTATATATATTTTAAACATTTGGTTTTAAAAATTTGGATTCCAAATTCATTCCCCTCCCCCCTTGTCACCTACCCTTACTGGGAAGATAAGCAATTCAATATAGGTTGTACATTAGGTGTAGCTAATGCAAAACATTACCATAGTAGATATATTGTAGAAGACTGATTATATTTCCCTCCCTCCTATCCCACCTTCCACTTATTCTATTCTCTACTTTGGTCTTGCCCCTTTTCAAAAGTGTGTGCTTCCAACTTCCTCCCCCCAAGCCTGCCCTTTCTTCCATCATCCCCTTTTCATCCCCTTCCCCCCTACTCTCCTGTAGGGTGAGATACCCTATTTCATGTGTATGTCATTCCCTCCCTGAGCCAAATTCAATGATTATAAGGTTGACCCATTCCCTTATGCTTTCCTGTTCTTCCCCTCCATTTTACCCATTTTCCCTTGCTTCTTCTATATGAGATAGTTTGCCCCATTCTGTCTCTCCCCATCTCCTCTCATTATATTCCTCTCTCACCTCTTGATTTCACCTTTTAAGTATCATCCCTTCCTATTAAATTGGTCCTGTGCCCTCTATCTATATATACCTGTAAACATATATATATATATGTATGTATATATATATACACATTCACATATGTATTTTATGCCTATAAACACTCTGATAAAGACTATATATATGTATATATATGCATACATACATATATATCTATATAGATAGATATAGATATGTTTTTCTATTCCCTTCAACTATTTTCATACTGAGAAAAGTCTCATCGTTAACAATTATCATTTTTCCATGTAGGAATATAAATAATTCAACTTTGATAAATTCCTTTTGATTTCTTTACCCTGTTTACCTTCTTATTCTTCTCTTGCTTCTTGTATCTGAATGTCAAATTTTATATTCAAGTCTGGTTTTTTTCTTCAAGAATGCTTGAAAGTCCTCTAATCTACTGAATGACCATATTTTCCCCTGAAACATGATACTCAGTTTTGCTGGGTAGGTGATTCTTGGTTTCAATCCCAGGTCCTTTGACCTGAGGAATATAATATTTCAGGTCCTTCAACCCCTCAGTGTAGAAGCTGCCAAATCCTGTGTTATCCTGATTGTGTTTCCACAATATTCAAATTGTTTCTTCCTGGCTGCTTGTAACATTCTCTCCTTGATCTGGGAATTCTGGAACCTGGCTATAATATTCCTAGGAGTTTTCTTTTTGGATCTTTTTCAGGAAGTGATCTGTGGATTCTTTCAACCTCTATTTTGCCTTCTGGTTTTAAAACATCAGGGCAGTTTTCCTTGAGGATTTCTTGGAGGGTGATTTCTAGGTTCTTTCTTTGATTATAGCTTTCAGGTAGTCCCATGATTTTTAAATTATCTCTCCTGGATTTATTTTCCAGGTCAGTTTCCCTCTTGTCCATTATAAATCTGAAGGAAAGATTCTCCTCAGAGAGCCTTTGAGATTCTTTTTCCATCTGGCAAATTTGGATTTTTAAGGCATTCCTCTCCTCTTTGCCTTTTTCATCGTCTTTTGCCATTTAAGTTAGTCTATTTTTTAGGGCATTATTTTCCTCAGTCAGGCTGTTGACTCTCCTTTCATAATTTTCTTGCATCATTTTCATTTCTCTTTCCAATTTTTCCTCCACTTCTCTTATCTGTTTCTTAAGGTCCTCTATGGCCTGCAAGCAGCTCGCATTTTCATTTGAAGCTTTTGGTGCAAGAGTTCCAACCCCAGTGTCTTCCTCCTGTTCCATGCCCTGATCCTCTTTGCCCCCAAAATAGGAGTCTAATGTTGAATTTTTCTGTTTATTTTGTTTCCTTTGCCTAGGCATGTTGCCACTCAATTACTTGACTTTTGGGCTTGTTACCACAGTAGGACTCTGCCACCAGACAGGGGAGCTTCTATCCCAAATGCTAGGGTTTTCTCAACTGCCAGAGGTATTGGTTGGGTGCCCTCCCTGAAGCCTCCACACTCTCTGGCAAGCTGGTCACACACCCCAGGACCTCCACCCTAGACTGCAATCCAGATCCAAGAAGGTTAAAGCAAGAGCAATTACCCCCAAGACTGGTTGCTGGTCCCCCTACAGTCTGCAGGCCAGGAGCTTAAGCTGCAACATGGCTCTGTGCTGATGAGTTTCAGTGGCTTCTCGCCCTGGGGGGAAGAGGCCAATGCTCTCCCCACTCCTGGTGCCAAAGTCCACACCACACTGACCTCTCACTTTGTCCTTGGCATCTATATGTTGATAATTCTGGAAATTCCACAGCTGTTGGTGTTCTGGAGTCCTTCTAGCCGGCTGCTGGTCAGGCCCGCCCTGGGGTAAAAACCTCTGGCTCATGGGGTCTGCGGTCGGCTTCCAGAATGCTGTGCTGGTCACTCCCTGCCAGCTGCCGGGCTGTCCTCAGTGGGAGGCTGTGTCATTCTGTGGATTCTGTAGTTACAAAGTTTGTTCAGAATTCCCTTTTACATGGATTGGTGAAAGTGGAAGCTGGAGCCATGTGGAAGTCCTGTTTCTACTCTACCATCTTGACTCTGCCCCCCGACTCTGTTTTTTAGCTAGTACCAAATAGTTTTTATGATTGCTGCTTTATAATATAGTTTTAGATCTGATACAGCTAGGCCACCTTCCTTTGCATTTTTTTTTCATTAATTCCCTTGATAGTCTTGAACTTTTTTTCTTCCAGATTAATTTTGTTATTTTTTCTGGTTCTATAAAATAATTTTTGGTAGTTTGATTGGTATGATACTGAATAAATAAATTTAGGTAGAATTGTCATTTTTATTATATTAGCTTGGCCTACTCATAAGCAGTTGATATTTTTCCAATTATTTAGATCTGATTTTATTTGTGTGAAAGGTCTTTTGTAATTATGTTCATATAATTCCTGGTTTGTCTGAGCAGGTAGACTCCTAAATATTTTATATTGCCTCCAGTTATCTTAAGTGGAACTTCTCTTTATATCTCTTGCTGCTGGACTTTGTTGGTAATATAGAAAAATGTTGATTATTTATGTGGGTTTATGTTATATCTTGCAATTTCACTAAAGTTGTTAATTATTTCAAGTAGTTTTTTAGTTGATTCTCCAGGATTCTTTAGGTATCACCAGCAAAAGTGTGATAGTTTTGTTTCATCATTGTCTGTTCAGATTCCTTCCATTTCTTTTCTTCTCATACCTAAAGCTGATATTTCTAGTACAGTATTTAATAATAGTGGTAAGAATGGGCATTCTTGTTTCACCTATGATCTTACTGGGAATGGTTCTAGCTCATCCCCATTACATATAATGCTTCCTGATTGTTTTAGATAGATGCTACTTAGCATTTTAAGTAAAACTCCATTTATTCCTGTGTTCTCTAGTGTTTTTAATATGAATGGGTGTTGTGTTTTGTCAAAAGCTTATTCTGCATCTATTGAAATACTCATACGATTTCTGTTTGTTTTCTTGTGTAGACGGTCAGTTATGCTGATAGTTTTCCTAATATTGAACCGGACTTGCATTCCTAGCATACATCCCACCTGGTCATAATGTATTATCCTGGTGATAAACTGCTGTAATCTCTTTGCTAATATTTTATTGAAAAATTTTTACATCAATCTTCATTAGGGAAATTGGTTTATAACTTTCTTTTGACTCTTCCTGGTTTAGATATCATATTTGTGTCATAAAAGAAATTTGGTAGAACTTCTTCTTTGCCTATTTTTCCAAATAGTTTATATAGTATTGAAATTAATTGTTTTTAAATGTTTGGTAGAATTTACTTATAAATCCATCTGGCCCTGGTGATTTTTTTCTTAGGGAGATCATTGATGGCTTGTTCAATTTCTCTTTTCCTACGGTGGGCTTAAGTATTTTATTTCCTCATCTGTTAATGTGGGCAATTTATATTTTTGCAAATAATCATTTATTTATTTTAGATTGTCAGATTTATTGGCATATAGTTGAGCAAAATAGCCCCCAATCATTGTTTTCATTTTCTCTTCATTGATGGAGAATTCAACCTTTTAATTTTTGATAGTGGTAATTTGGTTTTGTTTTCTTTTTTCTAATCAAATTAACCAAATGTTTATCCATTTTATTGTTTATCCATATGTTTATCCATTTATATATGTTTTTTTATAAAACCAGCTCTCAGTTTTATTTATTAGTTCAATAGTTTTCCTACTTTCAATTTTATTATTCTCCCTGTTAATTTTCAGAATTTCCAATTTGTTATTTAGTTAGGGATTTTTAATTTGTTCTTTTTCTAGTTTTTTTTTTTTTTGGTTGCATGTCCAGTTTTTTGATCTCCTCTTTTTCTCTTTTTATTTTCCCCTTTCCCCTGAGAACTATTTTGACTGCATCTCATAAGTTTAGGTATATTCTCATTGTTGTCATACTCTTTGATGAAATTATTGATTGTTTCTATGATCTGTTGTTTGACCCACTAATTTTTTGGGATTTGATTATTTAATTTTCAAATAATTTCAATCTATCTTCCCATAGGCCTTTATTTTTTTTTGTTTTAGATTTTTTTTTATTACTAAACAAATGCTTTAACTTCTGTTTTACATCATTCATTTTCGCCAGATTTTGAATTACAATCATTTTCCCCCGTTATTCCCCTACCCAACCTCCCAGAATAGCAGTCCCACAAGATATCGTTTCCTCCAATCTGCTCTCTCCCATACCTTCTCCCATACCCCCTTCGACTTTTCCATTAGAGGAAGGTGAATCTTTGTGTCCCAATGCCTGCACATCTTATCTCCCAATTATAAGCAAGAGTATTAATAATAGTATTTATATATATTTGAAACATTTAATGTTAAGACCTCGACTTTCAGATCCATTTCCTTCTTCCCTTGTCACCCATTCCCTCTGGGGAGATAAGTAATTCAGTATATGTTGTACATGTCTAGCTATGCAAAACATTATCATAGTAGATATATTGTACAAGGCTGCTTACAATTCCCTCCCACTCATCCCACCCCCTACCTGGTCCATTCCCCATATGATCCTGTCCCTCTTCTATAGTGGGTACTTCCAACCTCCCCTCCCCCCAAGGATGCCCTCCCATCCATCTTCCCTCCTCTCATCCCCCTTCCCCCTATTCTGCTGCAGGTTGAGATATCCCATTTAGCATGTATGTCATTCTCTCCCTGAACCAAATTCAATGAGAACGTGGTTTTGCCTTTTTGCCTTCCTATTCTTCCCCCCCTTACAACCACTTCCCCTTGCTTCTTCTACATGAGATAGTTTACCCTACCCTGTCTCTCCCCATCTCCTCTTGCCACTTTCCTCTCTCACCTCATAATTTCATCCCTTGAGTATTCTCCCTTCCCAACAAATTCAACCTATGCCCTCTATCCATATATAACTGTAACCATCTACACACACATTCACATATGTACTCATATGACCACACACCCTTCTTCCATTATTTTCATAGTGAGAAAGATATCATCAGTCACCGTTATTGCTTTTCCATATAGGAATGTAAATAGTTCAACTTTGATAAGTTCCTCTTGATTTCTTTTCCCTGATCACCTTCTCAGGCATCTCTTGCTTCTTGTGTCTGGATGTCAAATTTTCTATTCAATTCTGGTTTTTTCCTCAAGAATGCTTGAAAGTCCTCTATTCCACTGAATGACCATATTTTCCCCTGAAACAAAATACTCAGTTTTGCTGGGCAGGTGACCCTTGGGTTCATTCCCAGTTCTTTTGCCCTCTGGAATATCATATTCCATGCCCTTCTATCCCTCAGTGTAGAAGCTGCCAGGTCCTGGGCTATTCTGATTGTGTTTCCACAATATTGAAATTGTTTCTTCCTGGCTGCTTGTATTATTTTCTCCTTGATCTGGGGATTCTGGAACCTGGCTATAATATTCCTGGGAGTTTTCTTTTTGGGATCTTTTTCAGGAGGAGATCTGTAGATTCTTTCAACCTCTATTTTGCCCTCTGGATCTAAAACATCAGGGCAATTTTTCTTGAGAATTTCTTGAAGGGTGGTTTCTAGGTTCTTTCTTTGATCATGGCTTTCAGGTAGTCGAATAATTTTTAAATTGTCTCTCCTGGATCTATTTTCCAGGTCAGTGGTTTTTCCCATGAGATATTTCACATTGCCTTCTAATCTTTCATTTGTTTGGATCTGCTTAACAGCATCTTGATTTCTCATAAAGTCATTAGCTTCCATTTGCTCCAGTCTAACTCTGAAGGAATGAATCTCCTCAGTGAACTTTTGAGATTCTTTTTCCATCTGGCAAATTCGACTTTTTAAGGCATTCTTCTCCTCATTGCCCTTTTGGGCCTCCTTTGCCATTTGAGCTAGTCTATTTTTTAAGGTGTTGTTTTCCTCAGTCAGGCTGTTGACCCTCATTTCATACTTTTCCTGCATCCTTCTCATTTCTCTTTCCAATTTTTCCTCCACTTCTCTTATTTGATTTTTAAAGTCCTTCTTAAGGTCCTCTATGGCCTGCAACCCGCTCATGTTTTCCCCTGGGGCTTTTGGAGCAGGACTTCTGACCTCACAGTCCTTTTCCTGCTCTATGCCCCCAAAATAGGAGTTTAGGGTTGCATTTTTCTGTTTCCTTTGCCTTGGCATGTTTCCACTTAATTACTTGACTTTTGGGCTTGTTGCCACACTATGGCTTTAAGGCCAGCTAGAGGAATTTTCGTCCCAAACGTGTGCGGGGCAACTTCTGTTTCTGGCAAGCTGTAAACCCACCCACGACTTCCACCCTAGATCACAATTCAGATCCAGGGAGGTTAAAGCAAGAGCGATTACCCCCCAAGACTGATCGCTGGATCTCCCTACTGTTCAGCAGGCCAGGAGCTGGAGCTGCGTCTGAAAACTACAAAATGGCTTGTCTCCTCAGGGGCCTCTAGCCCCCAGGGGAGGAAGCTGACACATTCCCCAAATACAGGTCCCAAAGTCCACAGGACACTAACCTCTTACTTTATCAACTATGTTGATAATTCTGGAGTCGCCACAGCTACTGGTGTTCTGGGGTTCCTCCAGCCCGCTGTTGGCCCTGGTGCCCTGGGGCTAAAACCTCGGCTCAAGGGGACCTCAGCTCTGGCTCGGCTTGGCTTCCAGTGCTCTGCGCGTTGCGCACTGCCAGCTCCCAGAGCGCTGCGCTGGTCCTTCCTGCAGGGCTGCTGGGCTGTCCTCAGTGGGAGGTTAGCTTCTCTGTGTCATTCTGTGGGTTCTGTGGCTCCGGAAGTTGTTCAGAGTCCCCTTTTACATAGTTTGGGGGGAATCTGGGGGCAGAGTGGCTTGGATGAGCTGTTTCTACTCCGCCATCTTGGCTCCGCCCCCATGGTCCTTTATTACACAAAAGTTTATTGTATCATGATGTGAAAAGGGTGTATTTAATTTTTCTGCCTTTCTGCATCAGATTTTGAGATTTTTATGTCCTAATACATGGTCAATTTTTTTGTAGGTGCCATCTATCACTGAGAAAAAAAGTTATATTATTTTCTATCCCCATTTAGTTTTCTCCAGAAGTCTATCACATATAATTTTTCTAAAGTTCTATTCACCTCCTTAATTTCTTTTTTGTTTATTTTGTGGTTAGATTTATCTTGTTCTGAGAGGCAGTGGTTGAGGTCCTCTACTAGTATAGTTTTTTTTTTTTCTATTTCCTCCTGTAACTCACTTAACTTCTCTAAGAATTTGGATGCCATACTACTTGGTGCATATATATTTAGTATTGATGTTACTTCATTGTCTATGATACCTTTTAGCAAGCTGTATTTTCCTTCTTTATCTCTTTTAATTAGATTTATTTTTGTTTTTCTTTGAGATTAGGATTGTTACCCCTGCTTTTTTTTTTTATTTCAGCTGAAGCATAATATATTCTGTTCCAGCCTTTTGCCTTCACTCACTTGTATGTATCTCTCTGCTTTAAATGTGTTTCTTGTGAATAACATATTATAGGATTCTGGTTTTTGATCCCCTCTGCTATCTGCTTCCGTTTTTTCGAAGAATTCATCCCATTCACTGGGCCTGGAGTCAGGAAGACCTAAGTTTTAAGACCTAGCTTCAGACACTTACTAGCTGTGTGACCCTGGACAAGTCACTTAACCCTGTTTGCCTTAGTTCCTCCTCTGTAAAATGATCTGGAGAAGGAAATGGCAAACCACTCCTGCGTCTTTGCCTAGAAAATCCCATGGACAGTTGAACAACAACAACAAAGTGTATGTGCAGCAAATGCCTTTAGTGGATGTTAAGCATTGGATATTCCTGCAAGGACAAATTTAGAAAACTACAAGACATTCAAAACGGAGTGAATGACATTAACAGACACTGCAAAACAAGCCTAACTACAGCATTCACTATCAGTGATTACATAATTATGTTTTTTAAAGACACCTCTGTGTAAATACTAAGGATGTGAGAAAAGTAAAAATATACTTCCTTTAATCACAGTCTGTCTGGATCTGTGTAGCTTGGACTATCCATTTCTGATTGCTTACAAGAGGCCCGAGAGCCTTTGTTTTTAGTCTCATAAAAATATCACTTTGAGAGTCAATAATGAGTTTCAGAACCATGAATACAGGCTAGATAGGAGAGCTGTTCTGTTTTACATGAACAAAATGTATGGTGTGATTATTAATTCAGAGCAACAAAGCCCACATTTTAAAAAATGCAAGTATAGCACTGGAGTACACACAGCAAAACCAAAGCCTCTTCCCTGGTTGTGAGGATGGGAAAAACAAAAAGGAATCACTGTTTAATAGTATTGTGGCTATAAGTATCCGTGCTGGCCTAAGGGCTCTGGTGCTTGAGAAGTCAGTCACCTAGTTGCCTCTACCTATATTATACAAAGCACTATATTTAGCACTTGAACTTCAGACTTAAATTCATTCACTACTTTAATAAAGAAATAAATAACTAAAACTAATAACTATCATTTGTGTGGCATTTTTAGTTTTGTAAAGTAGTTTACACAACTTTAGTTAATTTTAGTTAATACAACTGTGAGATTAAGTCCCGTAGGTATTATTCTCATGTTACAGATGAAGAAACTAAAGCTGAGAAAAGTTAAGTGATTTCCCAAAGATCCCACAGCTAGCACGTGTCTGAGAACAAGAAGGCAGTTTCAAAGTTTGCCCTTGCCAAAATTTAGAATACTGCATTATCTAAGGTATAGTCAGCGATGTCATCATTTGAAAGACTTGTATAAACTGATTAAGAAGTCACCAGAACCAAGAGAACAATGTATATGATAATATTATGAAAACAAACAGCTTTGAAAGCTATGAGAACTCTGATCACCTGCAATAATCATACATGGTCCCAGAGAAATAATGATAAAATATGCCAATTCCTAACAGAGTGGTGATGGACAGAGTGCGGAATGAGACATGTGTTTTGGATACAGCCAGTGAGAGAATGTGTTTTGTTTGACCGTGTACATTTGTTTCAATTTTTTTTAATTTTCTTGTTTTTCCCAGAGATAAAATGATATTTCACTATCTTAAAAGCTGTTGATATCTCTACTCAATCCTATTGTTTATCCTAGAAGTGAATTACAAACACCATACACAAAGTTTGGAGACCTAAAGGAGAATCTCCTAAGTAGCGGTGGCTAGGTGAGACAGTGAATAGAGCACCAGCCCTGGAGTCAGGAGGACCTAAGTTCAAATCTGGCCTCAGACACTTAACACTTACTAGCCATGTGACCCTGAGCAAGTCACTTAACCCCAATGGCACTCCAAAAAAAAAAAAAAAAGCAAAGAAAAAGAATCTCCTAAGTAGCTGATGATAGTTAGCCATTAGAAATATGTAAAGGACCCATCATAAAGCAGTGTAGTCTATTAGGTAGAATGCCTAGCAGTTATCTTGAAGTTGGAAATTGTTAGTTAGCCTTTCCATGGTAAAGGGCTACATGCATATGGGTAGACTCACCACAATTTTGAACTGTGATACATAAAATCCCCTTTCTAATGATTGATAGAAAATATTTTAGCACCTTTGAATTTTTTTTACATAGTGTTGCTCTACAAATGTACATGCACATGAAACTACACGGATAAAAAACTAGTCTGAGTCAGAAAGACTCGAGTTCAAATCTCCCCTCTGATACAGAATGGTTGTTTGATTCTAGGTTAGTCACTTAATCTCACATTTTATTGTTGTGGATGAATGATTTCAGTTGTGTCTGACTCTTTGTGACCCCATTCAGGGTTTTTTTTTTGTCTTTTTTTTTTTTGGAGGCAGAAAGCAGGGCAGTTGGGGTTAAGTGATTAGCCCAAGGTCACACAGCTAGTAAGTGTTAAGTCTCTGAGACTGGATTTGAACTCAGGTCCTCCTGACTCCAGAGTTGGTGCTCTATTCAATGTACCACATAGATGCTCCTATTTGGGGTTTTCTTGGTAAAGATACTGGATTGGTTTGCTATTTCCTTCTCCAGCTCATTTTCTAGATGAAGAACTGAGCAAGCAAGGTTAAGTGACTTGCCCAGGGTCACACAGCTAGTAAGTGTCTGAGGCCAAGCTTGAACTCAGCTCCTCCTGACACCAGGGTAGGCACTCTATTCACTGCACCATCTTGCTGTCAGTAATCCATTATTGCCCCCAAGCAACAATTGAAGACTAAGAACTGAAGAGTCCTTGACTATATAAGTAGAAAGAAGAGGAAGATTCCATCTGAACTCCAAGGCTAGCTGTATGCCATATTATGCTGCCTTTATGAAATATATTTACTTTATGAAAGTCTCTTTTATATGTGATTTAATTTCATTAGTTTCCTTGGCTTTTTTCAAGATTCATCACAAAGCCCACTTTCTATAGGGAGGCCTTTCTCATTCTCCCTCATTTTTAATATCTTCCCTTCCAGATTACCTTCCATCTTCACTTTCTATCTTGTATGTACTTAAACACATATACTTATTCACACATGTCTCTGCCATTAGACTATGTCCATTTGAGGACAAAGACTTTTTTCCCCCTGCTTTTATTGGAACCTCAGTGCAGGCACTGAGGTAATAAAGGTATGATAAATGATTAATGTAGTTTTTCTGTTTACCTTTTGGTAAAGTTTAGCTTCATTTTTTAAAAAAAATTTAAATGCCCTAATTTTTTAGCAAGATTAAAAAAGTAAATGACTGTATTTCCTCACTCTCCTCTCTTAATGTTCTTCCTAGGGTCAACGTCTTTTTGAAAAGTTGCTACAATTGGCTGCTCAAAATATTGAGATCAAATTAGTAAGTGATTCGACAGTTCATTCAAAGGTTTTGGAAGACTTGAAAGTAAAGGGTAAGACCAAGGTTGATTTGCTATTATATTATTAAGTGTCATAGAAAGAAAACAACTTTAATTTCAAGTTTCATTTAATGTGCCTTCAATCAAAACAAAATCCTTTAATATTGTAACTTTTATTTCCTCTTGGAAAAATATCTCCACTTAAATATTCTTTTTAGAAAAGAAACTTATGGGGCAGCTAGGTGGCACAGTGAATACAGTACTGACCCTGGACTCAGGAGGACCTGAGTTCAAATTCAGCCTCAAACACTTAACACTTACTAGTCGTGTGACCTTGGGCAAGTCACTTAACCACAATTACCCTGCCTTCCCCCCTCCAAAAAAGGTGAAAAAAGATAGAAAAGAAACTTAATTGCCATTTGGTATTTTCTCTTTAATGCTATTATGTGTAGTGAAGTGTTATTTTGCTTGAAATGTTATTTCATTGAATAATTATTAGTTCTTAATTTTCAATTTATTATTTAATAGCCATTAATGGCAGGTAATACAAATCAGAAAAATATTATTGTACTCTTTGGATATTTTAATCACATGATTAGCACTAACAGATTAACTTTTTAGTATGGCATAGTAGACAGAGTACTATACTTAGAGTCAGGAAGACCTGGGTTCAGATCCCACCTCTGGTACTTACTAATTTTATGATCCTGGACAAGTCGCTTTACAATCTATGAGCCATAGTTTCCTGATCGGGAAAAATAGGAGCTGGATGAGATGACCTCTAAGTATTCTTCTAATTCTCCAGCTCTGTGATTCTATAATTATCTAAGTTAATATGAAAGAGAATACATCTGTATCCCATTTCTCCTTTTGCCTATCAAGTAAAAAAAGTTTTAAATTGAAATGTTCATGTGGAAAGAAAGCCAGTACCTACCCTAAGACCTTGCCTAACTAAAAATGTTAATATTGCCAATGCTTCTAATGGATCATACTCCTGAGAATCAGTTTTGCATATATTTATATACTAATATTAAAATATATTTCTTATATTGACACACATGCACTTGTTTTTCTCATTAGATGTATTTGCACCTTTTTTAATTTAGAGAGTTGCATAACCCAAGAGTATAGGGACAGGTTTCTTAACCTTTTTTGTATGTGTCTTTGAACCCCTTTGGTACTCTGATGAAGCCTAGACAACCCTTCTCAGAATATTTATTTTTATTTTTATTTGAGGGAAATGCTAAATATCCATTGGATATTTGTAAAATTAAACATATAAACATATAAATTTAAAAATACAGATATACATACATATATGTGTGTGTGTGTGTATATATATATATATGTCAGGCCTGCAAAACCTGTGGCTATAAAGTCACTGACTTCCCTTCAACCCTAAATGGGCTTATGGTATGCCAAAGGATTTCCTCTACATACAAAGGATGTTTTCCTCTACATTTTTTGTGGGCCAGAAATCCTTTGGCATGCAGCAAGTGTCCAAGGGCCATAAGCAACCAATGGGCAGCAGGTTGTGCAGGCCTGATATAGATGAGATAGATGTAAAGGCAGCTAGAGGTATAGAAAGAAACATATACATTATATATAGGTGGTGCAGTGGACAGAGTACTTGTCATCTTCATGAGTTGAACTCTGGCCTCAGACACTCACTAAAGGTATGATCCCGGACAAGTCATTTAACCTTGTTTGTCTCTCTTTCCTCATTTGTAAAATAAGCTGGAGAAGGAAATGACAAACCACCCCAGTATTTTTGCCAAGAAAACTACAAATGGGGTTACCAAGAGTCAGACATGACTGAAAAACAATTGAACGGCAACAGTATAGGAATTGATATCTTGCATCTAAGTTCACCTCCAGCCTTGAAATCTAAGAGTCCCAAGGCAAGGGAGATGTGAAGTTTTGAGGGGAGAAATGGAGAGAAGCCATCAGAGGGACCCACTACCTTTCTATCCAGGACAGTGTTTGTTGATTGGCTTGTGATTATAGTGATCTACTCTAGTCACAATACAACTGCAATATTGTTACCATTTCTTGACTCCACAGTTCAGAAGAGATATTGGCAAGCTTTAATATGTGCAGAAGAGGGCAACAAGTACAATGAAAGGATTCAAAACCGTGTCACATAGGGATCATTTGGAGGAACTAGAGATATTTATTTCTGAAAAGAAATGATGGTGGGGGAAAGTGGGAAATGATAATTATAATCACATATTTGAGAGGTTGTCATGTGGAAAACAGATTAGATTCATTTTGTTTCATCCTCAAATTGTGATGGCCAACAGGTAGACATTAGTGTTTTCTGTTGTCCGTAAGAGAAAACTTGCTAACAATTAGAATTGTACAAAAATTGAATGAAAGGTAGGGTGGCTAAATGGATAGAGTGCTGGACTTGGGATCAGGAAAACCTGACTGGGGTCAAGTCCTGTCCCTGACGCATACTAACTATGTGACCATGGACAGTTCTCTTGTCCTCTCAGTGATCTAGCTAGGGACGCATACTAACTATGTGACCATGGACAGTTCTCTTGTCCTCTCAGTGATCTAGCTAGGGACACATACTAACTATGTGACCATGGACAGTTCTCTTGTCCTCTCAGTGATCTAGCTAGGGCAACTCTCTGGGATGTATAACTTATATGAGTTGCAATCCAAGTCAGTGGAAAGATTCTGGGAAGTTCTAAACCAATGAAATCACAGGTAGATCTGGACCTCCCTGTCATTCCCCTCCTCTCAAAAAAAAAAAAAAGTAGAATAGGATATTTTGAAGAATAATCAATCTTCTATCACTGGAGGTTTTTAAATAGAAAATAAATAATTGCTCTTCATGAATATTGTAGATAGAATTCACAATTGGAGCAAAACTTGGACAAGTTTCCCAGGGTCTGTTTGAGCCTAAGGTTTGTCCTTAGTGCCTCTGATACTGAGATTCTGTGATACTGTGATTCTGACGCATCTATTTTCAGTTAGAAAACAGTCTATTCAGAAAAAAAAGTTTTGTGAATTGCTTGCATATTACTCTGAACCAGAAAGCCTAATTTTTGCAAAGAGCTATTGCTACTTATATGAATTTACCTTTTCAGAGTGAACTGTAACCATTTGTTTACTTATATAAGGTTTGGTCAATTTGGTACAATTATTGCTTTTTCTAGAAAGGGAAAGCAGGCTTATTTTTACAAGTACCTATGAAGATCTTGAACTTTATAGGGGTTGAAAGGGATAGCCTCATTCAAATTTTTAACAAAATGACAGTTATTATCAAGGCACAAAGTTTACTTAAGGAGTTAATTATTATCATTCATAATTAGATCCATTATAGAACCCTAAATACGTCACTAATGACTTTTAATTTAATGAAATTGGACTAGTCTTTAGAAACAACTACTGTAAACAATTATTTAAATTATTATAACTTATTTATCTTTCTAAGTACTTTCTGGCCTGATCCCTTGGCATTATAATATTAAGTAGAAAGAAAATAATGTATTTTATGGTTTATTTTATTCATTAAATTAAGCTTTATCTAAATATTGTTTGGAAATATAATGGGAGTAGTTATAACTCTTATACAGTCATTGTATGTAGATGTAAGTCAAATACATAAATAAGGAAGAAGTAGGTTTGAGATCCTTAAAAAAATTATAAAGGTAAATAATGGTCTGGTAGGGCTTGGTTATAGTGCCTTCATGTTCTGAGTTTCAGCAAACTGCTATGTTTCTTTTTTACTTCAATCATATGGGCAAGAAGACATAAGGAAGGCTGAGAAAAAATGTCATCTTTAGATGCTGAAAAATATGTAAGTGCAAATTAAGGCTGTTCCTTTAATTAACTTTAATAGACTAACCAGGCTAAAGAGAGAACTGTTAACAATGATAAATAAGAGCTGGCAGCCAAGGGAAAGAGCCTAGGGATTTTTGGTATGTTAAACTGAATGCCACCCATATGAAAGGGCTCAAATTCCAACATAGGATTCAGGGTAAATCAGCATGAAGTTTTCTCATCAAAGTCTGGAAATAGTAGTGGTCTTCTGGGTAAAAGTAAGCTATAATTTATAATATTTAAAAATTAGTGAGAAACTGTCCAAACTTATTTCCTTTAAAGCTTGATTTGATAGAATATCTCAGTTTTTCAAAAGAAGAGTTACATAAAAAATTCATCTGAAAAGTTAAAACTTACGCCTTAGAGCAGGGGTGGGGAACCTGCAGCCTCAAGGTCACATGTGTCCTTCCAGGTCTTCAAGTGCAGCCTTTTGAATAAATCCAAACTTCAAGCTTCCTTAGAGTTTGAGTACAGTGTGATTAACACTACTCCTAGAGTCAGAACCTGGAATCAAATCTTTGTCACTTATTGTGATACAATAATATTCTGTTACATAAATACACTGTATCAGAATTTGCCCAGCCATTCACCAATCCATGTCCATCTCTTTGCTGCAACAAAAAAATATTAATATGGATATTTTTTTCAGAAGGGTCTTTTCACTCTTTCTCTGATTTTCATTAGTGGAATGAATATCAAAGTGACTGCACAATTTAATGACTTTAAGGCTATAGTGCCAGAATGCTTCCCAGAATGGTTCCAGTTCACATCTCCACCAACAATGTCTCTGTGAATTCTCTCCAGCAATCATCATTTTCCATTTTTGTATTCTTTGCCAGTATCATGGGCAAGAGCTGAAACTTCACTTATTTTAATTTGCATTTTTCTTATTATTGATTTAGAGCATTTTATATGGTGATTAACCCACTAGCACTAATCCATTTTATTTTTGTCATCAAAATATAACTTTACTAAATTTTATTTTCTTGTTTGTAAAAGAAACATTAAAATAAAAAGCACCAAGCTCACCTTGAAAGTATTCCTTTAGGGGGCAGCTAGGCGGGGCAGTGAATAGAGCACTGGCCCTGGAGTCAGGAGGACCTGAGTTCAAATCCAGCCTCAGACACTTAACACAAAAATTAGCTGTGTAACCTTGGGTAAATCACTTAACCCCAATTGCCCCTCGAAAAAAAAGGCAAAAAAAAATATTCCTTTGTAGTAACATTTTTGTCAGGGGCAGGTCAGTGAGTCAGAGTTCTGGTTCAATTTGAGACAAAATGAAATATTCATAAGTCATTGAACAGTTATAAAAAGTTCTCTTACCCCATCACAGTAGGCACAAGGAACAAGTGGCACTTAATTAGCATCAATTGTCTCTACCCTTCTTATCTTGCTGTAAAGCCAAGCAAGAGCAGCTTTCTAGAGGACTGCTGCTGTGAACAGCTTTCAAGTTTCTGATTACATAGTATAGTGAACACACTAATAACAAATCAGAGCAAATCATTCACAGAGAATCAAGATACAGCACTTACAACATTACAACTTATCACAGAAAATCAAAAACAGCATTCACAATGACTTATCATTAAAATGACCACATAGTTTTCACCAAAGTGGTCACGATAGTTTTCAACAAAGTACAATCATTTAGTAACTCCATCATTCAATTGCTTGCCTCCTTAAGGGTCACAAAATATAGTAGTCAAAGTTCTCCACTCATGGGGCGCACTAAATTACAAATCAGTCACTATTTAATTGTCAGTCACTATTCAATCATCAGTCACTACTCAGTCATCATTACTACTCAGTAACCTCTTAAGGGGTAGTGGAAAATACACAGGCTATCCACCCCTAGGTCACAGTAAATCATAATCTTCTCAGTCAGTATACAGTATCCAAGTAAAGTCTTCTTTTATCTTGACTCGAGACTGGCTCTCAGCTTCCATGGTTCCTCTTCCAATGCTCCCATTCCAACTGTCACCTGGATTCAAAAGTAAGAAGCTCCCAGTTCCTTGCCTATCTTCTTGCCCAGTTCTTCATCCAGTTCCCATTCCATATTGAAGTTCACAGTGTCCAGTACACCTCAAGTCCTTCACAATTGCTGTTTCTGGGAAGACAAAGCTTAATAGAACCACAATAACATTCATACACATTGCCGGCACCATCATCAATTCTGCCTATGAAATCAACTCAGACCCACCAAGGTCTGAGAACTCAACAGAAATCATCAGTAAAGTCCCAGGCTCTCCAAAACCCTCCTCTAGGACTTCTGTAAACAAACAACCAAAAAATCCTCTTTCAGGACTTTCAGTAAGGTCCCAGCACTTCTGTACAAAATATCATAAACCAACTTGAATACAGACAGAGCAGACAAACAGAGTGCAGTGCCAGGATACCACAAGTTTTCTCCTTTACTCTGCCACCACAAGAGTCTTCTCAGCTTCTGCTGTCTCTAGTCCTGGGGCTCTCCTTATATAGACCAGGGTTTCCTCTGTCTGTACTCTCTGTTAGAGATCTCATCTACTATCACAATTTCAGCTACAAAGGTGCCTAGAAAGTTTTCTTTTATATAATAGATACTTAATACTTTTTCTTTAATTGAATTGAACTAACAATTCTAAGCAGGCAATCACCAAATTATAATTCCACTCTACTTCCAGTCTTCCTCACATGCTTCAGACTTATATTTTAATGTTCTTCTAGATATTTCCATGTTGGTGTTTCACTAGTCACCTCAGTAACACTGTCACCTCACCTCAAATTCAACATGTCCCAAACTGATCATTTCATCTTATTTCCCAGACCTGTTTCTCTCCTTTGTTTCCTTGATTTTGTTAATGACAGCATCATTCTCTGTTACTAAGAATTGAATTCTCAGAGTCTTTGACATTTATCTTTCCTTTACCCCCACATTTGGTAGTTTTCCAAGTTCTATTCATTCTACATCCATCAATGAAAGCAAGTATTTTTCTTTCATTCCTTCTACCACCACCCTGTCCCTTGGGGGAACTGTTGCACATGGTTCTAATTAATTTTCCCTTCTGTTGTTCCCTATCTCTAAGTTCAGCTAATGTACTACTCTGAATTTGCCACTTCTCTGATTTTTTTTAAAAGCCTACACACTTCAGATAGCTCACTATTGCCCAAGTAAAACATTTCACAAATAGATGTTTGACCTGGGAAAAGTAAATTTAACTTTGGGGGCTTAAATATCTTATATTCAAAGTGAGGATATTAGGCTATATGAATGTTAAGATACTATTCAACATTTGGCATGGCAGCTAGTGCCCTCTACTACCTAAATGCAACTTCCCTTTCTAGGCTAACCCCACATTAGAGCCCTTAAAAGATATTCTCATAGTCTAGCCAAATTGAACTACTTACAATTCCCCAAATGTCTCTAATTTTCCCATGCCTATGTCTTTGCTCACACTATATCCTGAATCTCCCAAATTCATGTATTTAATTTCTGTCTTTTAAAACACAACTCTAGTACCCCATATTCCACATAGCCCTTTCTGCTTCCTTCTACCCATCTCCCAAATGGAAGTGACTCTGCCCTCTTCTTGAACCTCTCACAGAACTTTATTTTTCTTTCACCTATCTATCATGCTTTGCTTTCCCATTGTCATTATTTGCATCCAGATCTTTATTTTTCCTACTACATTATAAATTGCTTGGAGCAGCTGTCTTTGTATGCACTGTAGTGTCTAGGACAATGTCTTCTGTGTAGTAGTTTCTCAGTAAGTATTGAATGAATGAATGAGTTCTGGTCATTGGTCACATTAACACCAACTTATAGGTTACTATTTAAGGAAGTTCACATTACAGTAGGATGTAAGCTCCTTGAGGAAATAGAATGTTTTATTTTTGTCTTTGTATCACTAGCATCTAGTAGTGTCTTGCATATATTGGGTATTTAATAATTGCTTGTTGAATTGATTCCAATTTAATATGAACAAAGAATTTATTTCCATGAATTAGATTTCTGGATGTTTATTGTAATTTCCTGGTGGCTAGTGTATACTTATTCCAAGAAGAAATTATAAATACACATACACATATTCCAGGAAGGGAATCATCATTAAGCATATGAGACCATCCATATTTTGTTAGTGACTCTTCCTTTCTGTGATATATTCTAATATATGTTCGACATTATTAGATCAGCCCTATGTCAGCTGGTATGTTAGGAGTTAGTCTGCTAGACTCAAACATTGCTTTTCCTCCCACTCCCTTCTTTCCCTCACATAATTCTAGGCAATCCTTGTTTTTCAGTAGTGTGGGATGTTATTGTCCCCAATTAACTGTTTGTTTTGTCGTATTTCATGTCCTCAGAGTTCCAGTCCCTTGGTAGTTAAGATCAACTTCTTATCTATAGGTAGTATGTTGCTTTGGAGGGACAGATCATTGGTAGATTTGTTTTCTGGGTTTTATTTTTTATAGAGAGCTTTTTCAAACCCTTTCCAACATTTTTCTTCAGATATACTTTAAGAATTATACATGGACCATCTGGGTTAGTTTGTATTGATGTCATATTATATTTCTTATATTTATGGAGCATTAAAAGTTTTCTCTAATATAATTTGAGGGGTTTTTATAAGGACATTGAAACCACTCTTTAGATGTCAGTTTATGTAGATCTTTTTCTTTTATTCCACCTTTCCTTTGTGAAATTGATATTCCTAACTCAACAATACCATTGTGCTGTTTCTTCCTTCTGGCCTCTAGCATGATCCTAGGGTAGAGCCAGGATCAAGGACAAGCAGAGACAGGTGTTGTATTGGTTTCATAGCCCTGCCAGAAGCCTTTCTGCCTAGGTTGGAATAGAGGGAAAGATCTGAATCCCAATATTATGCCCCTGGACATAAAGAAGATGGTCAAAATTACATATCTCAAACACTCATATAGATAATTTAAAAGCTTATAAAATACTTTTACATACATTGTCTTTGTTCATGCACCTTTCTGGTTATAGCCTTACAGAATCTCAATTATAAGAGGCCTCAGAGGCCATCTGGTCTAAACCAAACTTCCACTCTGAAGACCCCAATGTCCTCTATGAGATTCCCAACAAGGAGACATTCAAGCCTCACTTTGAAGACCTCTAGGCAGCTATATGGTACAATGGGTAGAGTGCTGGGCTTGGGATCAGGACGACTCCTCTTCCTCAGTTCAAATCCAGCCTCAGACACTTATTATCTTTGTGATCCTGAACAAATCGTTTAACCCTGTTTGCCTCAATTTCCTCATCTGTAAAATGACATGGAGAAGGAAATGGCAAACCATTCCAGTATCTTCGTCAAGAAAAGCTAGGGGGCACAGTGAATAGAGCATTGGCCCTGGAGTCAGGAGGACCTGAGTTCAATTCCGGCCTCAGACACTTAACACAAAAACTAGCTATGTGACCTTGGGCAAGTCACTTAACCCCAATTGCCCTACCTTCCCCTCTCCAAAAAGCAAAAAAAAAAAAGAAAAAGAAAACCCCCAAATTGGATCATGAAGAGTTGGATTCAACTGAACAACAGTATAGTAGTACAAAAGAATCTTTTTTCCTGGAGCAGCCCATTAAACTTTTAAGGACAGCTCTGCCTACCAAGGTAGGGGAAGGGAAAGGATAAAGAATTTATATAGTGCCTATATGCCAAGTACTATGCAAAGTGCCATTTTTTCTGAGAAATATCTTATTTGATTTGATAAGATTTCCTGTACATTGAACTAAATTCTATTCCTTTCCAATCTCCATGTATTACTCCTAGTTCTGCCCTCTGATGTCAAGTAGAACAAATAGAATTTTGCTTCCATGTGACAACCCTTCAGATACTTGAAGACAATTTTCATGACACCCCAGAAGCCATTGCTTCTTTAGTCTAAACATTTTTGTTCCTTCAACCATTCTTTGTATAGCATTATTTTAAGGACTTCACCCTATGAATCATTCTGTCAGACACTTTCAGGCTCATTGATGACTTTCCTAAAATGTCAGTCCACAAATATTTATTAAGCATTTAGCTTTGCTTTTTTTAATACTGTGTTAAGCAGTATAGGTTAAAAAAAAGGAAAAACATAATTCTTGTTCTGAGCTCAGATTCTAATGTGAAAAGACAACATGCAAACACCTATGTACATACAAGATATATGAGAGGAAAATATTTATTTCAGAGTGGAAGGCACCAGAAGCTGGGGAAAGTTGGGAAGGGCCTCCAGAAGAAAGAATTAAAGCTGAATCTTCAAAGATGTCATGGAATCTAAGAGGTGGAGTGGAGGGGGAAGAATTTTCTGGACATGGCAGACAGTCAATAATAAAGCATGGAAACTAGAGATGGAACATCGTATATGATGAATAGGCCAGTGTAGCCAGATTGTAAGGATATGGAAGACTATAAAATGTAAGAAGACTAGAAAGGTAGAAAAGGGCCAGGTTGTAAAAAGTTTCAATAGCTGAACAGAGGACTTTATATTTGACTCTGGAAGTGATAGGAAACCATTAGAATTTGTGGTGCCTAGAACAGAGCACAGTTACCCCGGAATGGTTGGACTAGGCCAAATTGCAATGATATTGTTACCTTGCTATTTTTGAGCACAAGAATTCAGCAGAGAGATAAGTGACTTGCCTCAACCTGGAGACTCACACATCTGCAGTACCACCTGCCTCTGGAGCCCCTCCCTCTCTCTTATTAGAAAGAGTAGGGGAGCGGCTAGGTGGCACAGTGAGTAGAGCGTCGGCCCTGGAGTCAGAAGGACCTGAGTTTGGATCTGGCCTCAGACACTTAACGCACACAAACAAAAACCTAGCTGTGTGACCTTGGGCAAGTTACTTAACCCCAATAGCCCTCCAAAAACCAAAAAAAAAAGAAAGAAAGAAAGAAAGAAAGAAAGAAAGAAAGAAAGAAAGAAAGAAAGAAAGAAAGGAAAGAAAGAGAGAAAGAAAGAAAGAGAGAAAGAAAGAAAGAAAGAGAGAAAGAAAGAGTAGAAAGTGGAAAGCTCCTCCCATATCCTCCATTTAAGAATGGTGGCTAGGGCAGTCATCTGTGTCTTCATTTCCCACCAGGTTGCCCTCCTTTGGACTTCATCTTGCTCTCTTGATACAGGGGATACCCTGCTGCCCTCCTCTCACAACTACCACCTTGGAATTTCTTTTTATGTGTTATAGTGAATTGCTTGAGGGCAGGCACTATGTTTCTTTTTACTTTTCTTTGTATCCCTAGTGCTTAGCACAGTGCCTGGCATATAGTAGGCACTAAATAAATGTTAATTGATTGAGAGCCAGAGTTTGAATTCTTGTTCTCTGACTGTAAATCCATTATTCTTTCCATTCATCATGGCCTGAGATTGTTAGCTTTTTTTGTCTACTTTGTCATACCATTAACACATATGAAATTTCAGTTCCTTAAAACAGTCTTTTATAAATAAACTTCATGTCTAACCGTATCTTCTTGTATTTGCTATTTACAGAATTTCTAGGAATTCAAGTAGGAATTGACATTTATTCCTCTTAAAATTCATGCTACTAGATTTAGCCTATCATCCTAGCTTATAGAGATTCTTTTGGGGTGTTGATTCTACCATTCAACATGACGCATACCAATGATATCTATCCTTCCCACCGTTAAGTCATTAATAATCTATATACATCAACTAGAAGTCATACCAGGCCTTGATTTTCTATATCAGTTTCTGGTAGAAGGTACCATTGTGGGTTTATTTTTCTTTTAAAGATTTTCTTCCCCTTTGCTTTGGTGTTCAAGCTGATGCTTTCATTTCCTCACTGTGAAGGTGTGGCATTTAGGTGCCTGCACAAACCATACAGCTAAAGATGTGCTTAGTCTGGCACCATAATGATTCGTGCACAGGTGGCCATTGGATAGGATGTTAAATTGAATTGCCTTACATTAAGTCTGCTCTTGATGATTGCTTACATAGTTGCAGAAGTGCCTTGATTTTTCACTCTGCTATGTCCCAAATCATACCTTTCTTTCCAGATTAATGACTATCCCTGCTGTTGCTTGAGACTGATGTCTTTGGTGTATTGTCAGCCATAAAAATTCTGTCCACAGAAGGATATCTGGTGCAGTACTTTGTTAAACAGTGAAATGTCTGGTGGGCTGTCAGGGCACTGTTCAACCTGTTACTCTTTGGAAGTGTCAGACTTTTGTTAAAATGATAGGTCTCTTGTCTCCAACCAAATTACCTTGTTAACTATGGTTCTATGTAAATTGAACACCCATTCTTGTTCCATATGGGCCCTTACTCCATAGGGTTGTCACCTTAAAATTGCTAAGAAAAAAAGTGAATAATCATAAAGGAAACCTGACAGCATGTGTATATTTAGCAATTAGCTTATTGTTTTCAGGAATGAATTCAGTTGTAGCAGCATGCCACATACAGAATGTTGCCTAGGAGACAGATGAAGCCCTTGACTAAAACTCAAGAGATCCTGGTTTTATTTTCTTACAATTTACTGACTTTGAGTAATTCCTTTCACTTTCTGGGCTTTAGTTGTTGTTTTAAATCTGTAAGTTGAGCCTGATACTAAATGTGTTGCCTCCTTCCCTAGTGACTAGAAGATTCAAGGTTGACCCTCCAGATTTCAGCACAGCCTTTATCTACCTAAGTAGTTAGGTCATAGTGTTCTAGGGAGTGTCAGGAAGACAGCCTTATAGCAGTCATGAGCAGGAGGTTATGTATGTATCCCTGGTCAAGAAGCTGCTGCATCCCAGGACAGATTTTGGGTAAGCCTGGTGATATTGTGTGCCTCAGGGAATCTGAAAGCCTAGGGGGAAAGCAAGAGGTATCATATCCCATGTTGATCCAGAAAACTAGCAAGAGTGGAGAACTGATATGTACCAGCCAGTCTTACCCATAGACACCTCTTCAAAATTACCATCTCCTCACATAGATTTTCACAAACATTTTTTTTTACTGATCTGTTCTAGAATTTTCTCAGAAATCAAGGTCAAGCTCACTCTTCTACAACTTACAGGCTCTGTTTTCCCCTTTCCTTTTTTAAAAAAAATTTAATCATGACATCTACTTTCTCTAATCTGGGGTCCCTCTCCTGTTTTCCACAATCAAGTGTCACTGACAGTGGTTCACCAATTACAACTGCCAATTCTATAGTCCATCTGGGCCAGGTAATATGAATCCATCAAAGATATCTTACTATCTCCTTACTAATCTCAATTTTCAAACTTCTGCACTAATATCAACTCCCTGTTATATATTTTGGTTGGAGCAGAAACTACTCGAGAACCCTTGGAGAAGATGACTATCAACAAGAGAATTGTCCCAACTCTGGCTCATTTTAATGGGAGACTTGCACCAAAAGTTGTTTATTCAGTGCAGTGTCAAAGAGAAATGTAAAATTAGCAATCTTGCAAACTGCTTTACAGTTATATAGTTTTAAATATCAAACTCTTGACCAGGCATAAGAGTAGTTAACATGAAGCCATTTCAGTGTATTATGTGTGAGTGTTGGGTTTTTTTTTTTGGCATTTCTTTTATGTGTAGGAAATAAATACCTGTTCCATATCTGATTCATATTACACATTAAATAGTTTTCTACTACTCTCCTGTGAGGGAAGTAACCCTTAAAATTAAAAGTAGATGTCCCCTGGGACACTGGGCTTGGGCGTTTTATAAACAGTATGGGAGCCTATCCCTACTACCTCTGTCTTATTAGATGCCACAGTCCCCCCAGGAGTGAATCTGGTCTAAACCACATACCTAAGTCCAGAACAGAGGGGCCCTTTATGAAGAAGGAATAAGTACTTGCGTCAGTCTTGGGCTTACCAGTGGTTTTATATTGTTAAACAAAGTTTGAACTGAGAGAAGATTTTGGATTCATGAGGATTCATTTCTGGACCTAAACTTTATAACCTTATATTACTATTTTTGTTTCTTTGGGAAAGCAAAGATAATATGGTAAACAGCTACATTAAAAATCAGAATATGTAGGAAAAATGAGCAATTTTGCCTGAAGTGATAATGATCTTAGGGGTGGCAGAAGCGATACCTAAAAATGTTAGACAAATGTTCTTTCTCAATTTTGTTCTGAAATGGAATTTTCCTATATTTAAGGTTTACAGTATCCTCAGATTCTCATCGGAGAACTATAAAATTGCTATGCTAATGAGCAAATGATGGTGCAAGCATTTTGAAAATATAAAATGCGACATAAATGTTAATTTTTACAAAAATTTGCATAGTTCCTTTCCTCTCGGAAAATTGTAAAACTAACATTTCTAGGGCCAGCATAGTTCAAGCTACTTGCATTTATGGTTTTTAATAAGCCCCTCTGGAGATCAAAGACAGGAAAAACTTTGGAGTACTTTTTTTTCCTTATGGATATTTACACAGCCAAACAGAAGATTTTTTAAAATGCTATGATAATATTAATATGCCTCCCCCACTTCATTTTTCAAAGTACATTGACTTACAGATTTGATCTCTTTATCCTTGGAACATTTCTCCATGAAAAGAACTGTACCTACTAAGCTTTACCAATGAGGAATAAGCGTGGAAGCATTAAATGGTCTGCCGCTTAGCAAGTACAAAAAGAGTATCCAAGGCTAACCCTGCCTCTTATACTTTCCTGGTTTTGATTTTATTTTACTTCAAAGGAGAATAGGTAGGGGTGGCTAGGTGGCCCAGTGAATAGAGCACTGGCCCTGGAGTCAGGAGGACCTGAGTTCATATCTGACCTCAGACACTTAACACTTACTAGCCTTGTAACCTTGGACCAGTCACTTAACCCCAATTGCCCCTCCCCCCCCAAAAAGAATAGGTATATTGTTGCAGGGTTAAAGAAAGAAGTTAATTAATAATATTGAGTAATGACATCTTAAGATAATATTCACATATTCACACAGGCCATTTTTGGTTCATGTACTGATTCATTTTCATTCATGTTACCAGAGAGGGTGAGCTCCTTGAGGGCAAGAGCTATTTGTTTTCCATCTTGGTATCCCCAGTGCTTAGAAAGGTGAACTTACATTTGGTAAAAATCTAATAAATTTTTGTTGAATTAAATTGACTATGTCCCTACCACTGTACCAAACCAGGGTTTTAGAAACTGAAGACATAGCTATGTACTCAAGAAATTTATGGTCCAGTGAGAGATAAAGTACACATGCGGCATTGTTCCTAGGTACATTGAATTAGATGAGTTTCTCTAGACCACATATTACTGTTGGTTGGTCAGAACCAGCCTATAGAATAGGAGGTGGCCCCACTAATTAATGCTAAATATCTAGCTAGTTAGCTATATACCCTGAGGCTCTTATTCATGCATTCATCCCATAAACCCTCTATGGCCAAGGCAAATGAGTTGGATACCTTCTTCCTACTTCCATACATATAGACATCTCAATGCATAATTTTATGACTTCTTTTTCCCCCTCAAGTCTTTCTGTAATGTGGATTCTAAATTGGATATCTCCCAAATAAAATAGTGAAATATATAATATAATTTGCCTTTGTCTGCTATGATTTAAGGATGACCTGCCATATCATAGGGATGGCCCTTTTCTTTGCATGAAAAATTAGGTTATAATCTATGATTGGGTTACTATAAGGAATTTTTTCATGGAAATTCTCTTCACCCTTTACCAATGCAGATTGAAACTGGTCTGTGACTTCATCATTTTCATAACAATGAACATTTACATAAAACATTAAGGTTTGCAAAGCTCTTTCTATATGGATATGCATATATATACATACATTCATTCATACATAAATATACAAATATGTTTATATACACACATATGCATGCATATATAAATACACACACCATTTTGCGGATGAGGAAACAGGAAGTGAGAGAAAGTAATTGAACTCCTGGCTTATAGGCTGTCCACATAAATGCCAAAACAATCTCTTTAATGCAGAAATCTGACCATTTCAATAGCCCTATTCAAGAATGTTGGTGACTCCCTATTGACTCTAGAATAAAATACAAACTCCAGGATGTATATAGCTATGTATAGCTTTAGATACACATGCATATATATGTGTGTATGTGTATACATACACACTCTCACAATCTGGCTCTTGGCTCCTGTCCTCAAACACTCTGTTACATCCAAATTGACTTATTCTCTGTTTTCCAAACTCAATACTCTACCTCTCCCCTCCTTGCCTTTGCACAGACTTCTCCAATCCTATGGAACACCCTTATTCCTTTCAACTTTTTTAATCCCTAGATTCCTTCAAGGCTCAACTCCTGGGCTAATCCCTTTCCTGATCCCCTTAGTTTAGTTGAATTAGATTGGGTTGACTAGCTGGCCTTTGCCTGTTAATCAGATGACTTCAACCTTGTGTTGTGATTTGAGACCAAGAGCACTGTGGGTGGAACATCAAACAGTTCCACTTGATGAAAACACCTCTACTTTACTGCAGCTTTTTGCTATTGATTGAAGGATAACTCCCACTTAGGAAATTTCTTATTAAGGTTCTAAAGCTCTTCACAGCTGAAAACACAAAGAACTATAAATAGTGAATAAGAATAAGTGAAAACCAGTAGCAGGACCTGCACCTTTAATGTAACTGACAGGGAGATGAGGACTGGTGGGATTTAACTCATATTTGACATGTTTAAGAAGGGGTCTCAGATCTCCAGAACCAAGACATTCTTTTCCCAATAAATTTATCCCATAATTCCCCATGCACTGAGAGGTCTGCCTTTGATATTCTATTTTTTCTACAAAAAAGGTTTTCAAATCAATCTAGCTATTCATAAGACCAAACCAAAGAGTCTGAAATTCTAACCTATAAAAAGGATACTATGTGGGTTTGGGTGTTTCCTTAGGCTAAACTTTCTGGTATGTGCATGTACTGGTAAATATTGTAGTTTTCTATTTCCAGAAGACAATTACAGTGGGAAATTCACTTTTACCTTCCTGGGCTTAAGCTGTACATTTGCTCAGACATTTTTTTTTTCTTGGAGATGAATTGTACTCCCCTTTGAAGTTAATCTACTTTAAATGTTTCCTAATATCCACAGATCAATGTTATAGAGCCTTCAATCTCAAGAAAAACTCTGACCTAAATACAGTCAGATTTTTTAAAAGCAGTGTAGAAAATTACAATGTACCTTGATGTTATAGGGTAGAATTCTGCGAATAATCAGTGTGGGGAGCCAAAGAGGCCTAGTTCAGGACTCAGATAATAATCCTAATAATGTGCTTTTATATAAGAGCTCTTTGAGATGTGGCTTTTTTATTAAGCTAGCTCCTGAGTTCTTCATTATGGGTTACACTTATAAGGATGTTACTTGAGTTCTGAGATCAATAGGCTCTACCCCAAGATTTTAGTTATTGAGAGCCAAAATATTTGGTTCAGCACTCAGGTATCTTTGCGTGGTCAGCTCTAAATGTGATGTCTTTTGATGACTGCAGCTTTGGCTTTGAAGTCTGCTCTCAATTGTATCCATTGATCATTAGGAGGTACCTGAGGCCTAGATCAAAGGTTTTTACCCTAAGACTTTAGTCTCCTAGATAACAAATCCTTATCAAATTATCTATTCTGTGCTATTTCCAGGATATAACAGATTAAAGTAATAATAAGAATACTCAAGTCCTAATCCTTTGTCTCATTTGCTCTGTAAAAACCTTGTCAATAAATCATAATCAATAAATGGAGTTTATGGTTCTTCCTTGAACTACCCACGTGGTCTGGTCATTTCTTATTCACATCTCCGATCATGCATAGTGCTAGAAACTGAGCAGCCCATGGCAGATCAGAATGAACAAAACCTGACCATAGAGTAATGAATATTGGGAGTGATTAATCCAATCATGGTACAAATAGCTGGCCTTCAAATCAGGAAGTCTGGAATTCAAGGCCTGCCTCAAATATAGCAGCTTTTTGGCCCTAGTAAATCACTTACATTCTCACTGTCCCCAAGCAACTTGCTAAGATTATAAATTGCATTGATAGAGGGAGATCCTCAACAGGAGTTTCTTCCACCACTTAAAATACAGGTCCCCACCAAAATAAATAAATAAATAAATAAGAACATAAAACTACTTGATTAGTTTTTGGCAGTAAGGTCAGATTTATGAATGCTCTAAATTTTATCCGAATCTCCTGCACTAATGTTAAGGAAAACAGGATTTATAACTAGAAGGAAGATTGTCTAGTTCAGGGGTGGGGAACCTCTTAATTTTATGGATGAGGAAAATGAGGCCCAGAGAGATGAAGTAATTTGCCCAAAGACATACAAATGCTAAGGAGTGTTGTCAAAAACCATTTATTAAATCACTTAAGTGCCAGGCACTGATTTCCACTCTATTATGCTGCCTGGTTAGAATTATATTGATCTGAAATCTCAGGCTGATTATGAATTTCTGATTGGTTGTTGGTAAAACTTGAATTAGAACCAAAGAGCTTTGATTTATGCCCCTTTTAGGTGTGGAAAATTCTTAGTCTAAGATCTCTCATTCTTTCCTTTATCATGTATAAGGTACTGTTGCAAATACATGTGTATGTATATAGATGCATGTGTATGTATATAGATGCATATATATACATATATGTATGCATGCATTTACATACACTTCTATATGCTGTCTTGAAAATCTTAGTGTCATTTTAAGTTATAAAAATTTAAAACTTCATTTTGACTTTACAGTTTCAAATAGTACTAAGACTTTTGGGACACCCTTTAGATGTTAAACAATTCTTCTAGTCTATGACAGGTAATTTGACCCTAAACTAAATAGGACTCTGTTTTGGTTTCTAGTTATTTTTAGTTTTAGTCAACAGGAATTTATTGTGTCTATTGTATGCAGACACTGCTAAATGCTAGGGATAAAAAGAAAGAAAGAAATCATTCCTTCTCTCAAGGAACTCATAATCTAATGGGGGAGACAACATGAAAGTAACTATGTACAAAAAATAAAGATAGATAGATATACATACACGTGTGTGTATATGTGTATGACAAATTAGAGATAATCTTAGAAGGCATTTCATGTATGTCCATCCTCTCTTTTCTTCTAGGGATGAAGTTTATATGCTCCAAAGTACCTAGCTGGACATAGGTTAGGCATTTATTGAGCTGTCTTTTTACTTAACACATATATTAAATTGTAGAATTATATATGGAGCAACAAAGTATGTTAGCCCATTTTCCTTGCTATTTAAAAGAATCTCTTTGACCACACTAAGTTTTTCTATCTACTACCACATATGGACAAACCAGTAAAGATAAAAATAAGCACTTTATTTATAAGAATTATCCCAAATTAAAAATGTACTCAAGCTGAACCTTTCTGGGAGATTTGAAAGAGATCCAGATTGCGGGAAGGAATTTAGAGGAGAAGGGAAAAGTTAGCCTACTTCTCTGGCCACTTCTGTTCTGGCTGTGGTGGTTCATATCAGGAACTGGAACATAAAAACCCTTTTCTGAAACTCTGGATTCTGAGACATGTCCATGCCAGCTAAACATTCCAAGGACTTTGTGTGTTTTAGATGAAGATTATGTTACAGTCTGGTATACCACCTTTCATGTTCAAAATCAAAGATTCTTTGCAAAGATTCTACAGGCTTCTTAACTAAATAGGTTTTTTTTGTTGTGTAGGTGTTGTTTTTGTTTTGTTTTTAATGCAAATTCTACTAGATTTCCTTATCCTGCCTTATTTTTCTCCTGAACAATTTTTGGACATGTACAATGATATGTCTCCTAAGCATTTAAAAAACTGAACTCACCCTAAATCAGGCATTCATGACCTCTTTCCTCGAGTACTAGCCTCCTAATTGGGATGCCTGCCTCCACTCTCTTCCCTTTCTAATCTATCTTCTATTAAATGGTTAAACTGATGTTCTAGTATGCCAGGTTTTACCATGTCATTTCCTTCCTCAGGAAGCTTCAGTGCTTCCTTAGTGCATTTGGATAAAATGTGAACTCTATTTTAGTATTTAAAGCCTTTGACTTTAGCCCATCTTTTAATACTTGTTTCACATTACTCATCTCCACATTCTGTTTTCCAGTTAAACTGACCTACTTTCTGCGTGCCACCCCCCACCAAGCATGACATTCTGTTTCCTCTCCTTGCCTTCTATAGCTTGTTCTCCAAGCCCAAATGCTCTCCTTCTAAAATCTCTGCCTCTTAGACTCTCTATCCCCATTGAAGGCTAAGCCTAAGTATTACCTCCTACACAGTCCCTTTCCTAATACTGATGTGGGAAGAAGGAATTAAACTGAAGATTGGTGGGGTCTAAATTGCAGTTTGGAAGCTGGTGCAAAGGAGCACTCAGAGTCTGGGGGTTCAAGTAGTCAGTCCCTTTAATTAAAATATATACAAAACCTCCAGTTAAAAGCAGTTCCCGAGGCAGTTGACAAGCAAGTCATGAAAGCAAGGAAATTAAAAACAGCTGGCTAGGAGGTGCCCTTCGTCTCAGGAGCTCTTCATCAAAGTCCAAAAAACTGCTTTCATAGTCTTCTTGCCCAAAAGACCAATAGCTGAATCCCAAATCAATTCCAAATGGGGGCAGAGTTAACTCAAACTGCCCCAGGTCTGTACCATAACTTCTTCAGTTCCAACAGCCTTGGCTGGTGTAGGGGGAGTTAAAGTGGGAGAAGCAGTTAATTCAAGCCTTCTCAGCCTTATCCATATTCTAGTTTACAACTGAAGGGTTTTGAAATTATGAAGGCCAGTGGATGAATGTGGAGTGGGATTTGAGAAGCTTTGAATCAAAAGCAGAAGTGATGACTCTCATTGTTATATACTCTGAGGAAAGAAAGAAGGAATAAAAAGAAAGGAAAAAAAGAAAGGACAGCTGATTTCAGGAAACAAATCAAAGGACCAGTATGGAGCAATGCTATAGCTTTGTAACAAAAGATGGATAGTTGAACTCCTTTAGAAAATCTGAATTCAAATCCCAATGTGTATATTTACTAACTGTGTGACCAAAGGCAAGTCACTTAATCTCCCTAAACCTTAGGTTTCTTATCTATAAAAAAGGGGGGTAATAGAAACATCTACTTCACTGGACTCTTATAATGATCAAATAAGACAATGTACATAAATCACATTACAAACCTTAAAGAGGTCTATAAATGGGAGCTCTTATGGCATCTCAAATATCTACTGGACTCTCTTTCCCTTTCCTTTCTTTTGTTTCTTCTGTCTTCTGTCGACCTCTGAAATCATTCCTCCCAAAATAAAAGAATAAGTGGAGTAACTCAATGTTTATTTTGTTTATTTATTAATGATTCCTGACCTGGATGATAGAGAGTGGTACAGTAGAAAAGGAACTGGATTTGGGAGTTATAGGACCTGAGTTCATATCCTAGCAATGACACTCACTACCTTTATGACCTTGAGGAAGTTACCTAACTTCTGTGAACCCAGATTTTCTGAGCTGTAAAATGAAGGACTTGGTCTCACACTTAAGTTTCCCCCCAGCTTTTAAACTATGATTTGAAAATGACTATTTTAGCAAAGCATTTGATAAAGTGTCTCATGCTTTTATTATAGAAGTGATGGGTGGAGTGATGTGAACTGGACTGGTTGTATGGTCAAACCCCTAGAATAATCATTACTGATTCAATGTCAATATCAACTTGAAAGAAGATTTCTTAAAGAGTTCTTTATGGATCTGTGCTTGACCATGTGCTATTTAACATATTTTGTTGTACCCAGAAAATGCGAGCAAGACCCAAGTAACATTTTAGAATTGGAACCTTTATTATACGCCATGTTGGCTGCTCAGGCCACATGACAGGCTGATGAGGTACCACCCCAGTGTCCCAGGTTATACAGCAGGGATCTCAGGTAAAGCCTCAGCTTTTAAAGGGACACCAAGTGGCCAATGGTTAGGTATTATGTGAGCAGAAACTTGCAGAGGCTGAAAACAGTGATTGGTCAGTACACACTCCCGCTGATGCTAAGTGTCCCTGACCCGGAAGCCCTGTGAAAGACATCAGTTGGGGGAGGGTAGAACTGACCTGGAAGTCTTCTCACTTCCCTGAGGGAGGGCTGAGGTTGGGGGATGGGAAAAGTAGGTACAACAATTTTTCATTAGTTATTTAAATACAGCCAGAGATATACTTATTACCTCCTTAGATGACATAAAACTAAGAGAGATAGCTGCCACCTTAAATTCAGAATTCTTTAAAAAATGGGATGAATCTAATGAAATAAAAATGAATAATACTCAATGTAAAATCTGATACTTGAATTAAAACAAACAAACAAACAAACAAAAAAAAACAGTGTAACAACATGGTGGAGATATAGCTCCATGACAGTTGTCTGAAAAAGGCCTAGTACTTTAATTTGACTGCAAGCTCAATGTAAGTCAGTGATGTCATTTGGCAGGCCCAGAATTTCATATTATCTTTATGTTGGAGAGTGGGAGTCCCAGATCTGTGATTTCTCTGATATATTTGCAACTGATATTTAACTTAGTAGGATCACCTGGGCCACTGAGACATCATGGTCACACAGGTAATATTTGTCAGAAAAGACTTGAACAAGTTCTATCTGATTTCCAAAGCCAATTACCTTTCATTAAAAGAGACAGAGTATCTAGAACTAGGAAACTACTAGTCCCACTGTGCTCTACCTCAGTCAGAACACAACTGAATGAATGATTCTATTCACTTTTGGCCACTGTATTTTAGAATGTACATTGATACATTGGAAAGTGTCTAGAGGAATGATAGTGAAGGGTCATCAAGGTCATATTGTGTGATGATCAGTTGAAGAAATGGGATGTTTACCTGGAAGATTTAGGGGGTCTGTGGTCATTGCCTTCAAGTGTTTGAAGGGCTATCCTGTGAAAGAGAGAAGACTTACTCTACTTTACCCTAGAGGGTGGAAGTAGAAACAATAAATGGGAGCCTCAAAGGCAAATTTGGGCTTAGCATAAGGGGAAAAAATCAGACAATTAAAGCTGTCTGAAAGTGGAATGGATTGCCTTGGGAAGTTGTAGGTTCCCTCTCACTGAGGGGTCTTCAAGCAAAGACTAGATGACCATTATTTATGTTTTAGGGAGGATTCTTATTCAGGTATAAATTGCACTTAGAAAGCCTTTGAGATCCCTTCATACCCTAAGGTTCATTCTGAGATTGTATTTGCTGAATTGAATTAAATTAAAAGGGAGTTTGAATACTAAATGGATAGTGGTTTTCTCTTACATTAAGTTTCCCTGGGAAAGGAGTCAAGTGTGTCATAATCCAGTTGTAAATTCTTCCCTGTGGCTAACCTGTATCTGTATTAAATTCATTCCATTTTTTTCTAAGTGGGAAGAGAAAAGAATATCGCTTTCTGCATTGTGAGTATGCCTTCATTTATTCATTCAACAAGAGATAATTAAGAACGTACTTGGGGCAGCTAGGTGGCGCAGTGAGTAGAGTGTTGGCCCTGGAGTCAGAAGGACCTGAGTTCAGATCCGACCTCAGACACTTATCGCACAAACAAACAAAAACCTAGCCGTGTGACTTTGGGCAAGTTACTTAACCCCAATTGCCCTCCAAAAAAAAACCTACTATGTGTAAGCTATTGTGCTAGCCACATAAAGATTACTGTGAATCAATCCCTGTCCTCAAGAACTAATGTTCTATTATAGTGGTGTTAAACATACAAGTAACAGGGGCAGCTAGGTCACACATTAAATGGAGCACTGGCCCTGAAGTCAGAAGGTACCTGAGTTCAAATCCAGCCTCACACATTTAACACAAAAACCTAGCCATGTGACCTTGGGCAACCCCAACTGCCCTGCCTCCCCAAAAAAATTCTTTTTTAAATTAAACATATAAGAAACAGAGGCCACAAATCCTTCTGGCCTACATAGTTTATTTAGTAACTATCTATTTTTGTTGTATTTTTATTTTGTTAAATATTTACCAATTACATTTTAATCTGATTCTGGCTTCTCCCAGGAGCGTTACATGTTGCTATGTATCTGACACCTTTGTTCTATTGCATATATACATATAGGTTATTATACACACATATATGGATGTGTATGTGTATACACAGATAAATTAGTGCAAAATATATACAAAGTAAGTGAAAAGTAATTTGGGGAAGGAGTAGAGAACTAAATTGCAAAATAGCTTTGTCCCTCTTCTCCCTAATCAGTTTTGTCAAAGATGTACTTGTACTCATATAGAAGTTGTCTGCAGGCACCTGGTATATGTGTAAAATACTCATCTCTGCCATTTGTTGTAGTACAAGCTGTTTCTTTGGCAGCCCCCATTGCTTCCCTGCTTCAGATCTTCCCCATTTCGTGCTTTGTTTAGGTATGTGACTAAAACCAACTAAGAAACCATTTGTCACAGTTGTGGCTTCCTTGCTAAGAAAAAGAAACCTTCTTGAAAAGGAAAGATGCCAACAGTCACCAGTAGATGGTACATGTGCTTAACCTGCTCTGAACAGGTATTCCTTAGTTTAAAAGAAAAATCCAGATTTCTCAAAACAAATTGGGAGATGGAAATTTCCCTTACAAAAGGATCCTCCACTTTACCGTATTACTCCTTTCAAAAGATTCTCCAGGTCATTTAAATACATTTGTACTTGCATGTACTTTTTCAGGAACAAGTCTATTTTTTAAAGCTAAGGAAACCTGTGTAGCTCTTGGCATATGATAAGCAGTCCTCAATATCCTTGACGGAATAGTCCTTAAAAATTACCAAAATGGAAAAACAGGAAATTCCTACTTTTGTGATAATTGTCAGATCATTTGTATAGATGAATTGGGACAGATGTAGTGTCCCCAGAGTAATGTAAATAGACATCAAGGACAAAACATACAAGAAACACAATAAAAAACAAATTTTACTAATAAGCAGTGCAAAGAAAGATGAATACAAAGAAAATTTGGGCTCCAGTTCTTCAGTGGCTATACTACTTATTACTTGTGTAACATTGGTCAGGTTGTTTAATCTCTTTATTTCCGTTTTCTTAGCCAACAGTGATATGTAACTGTGTTGCTTATCCAGATGTGATGATGAAACTACATTGTTCGTTTGTGCACATGAGAAACTGCTACATCATCTAGTTCAGGGTTCTGCACAGTTTGGATCTGGATTAATGAGATATTTGCTCTAGGAATGAAATATTACTAAGGTACTTGAGCTGGTATCTCCCAATCGCAAAATGCAATGTACCCTATCTTCTCTTTAGATTTATGATATACACACACACATGCTTGTCCCCTCCATTAAATTGTAAGCTCCTTAAATTTAGGAACTGCTACCTTCATTTAGTTAATAAAAATTAATTAAATACCTACTATGTGCCAGATGCTCTGCTAAGCACTGGGTATACAAAGAAAGGCAAAAGACAGTCCTTTGACTTAGCTCACAGACTAAGTGTGTGGTCCATAGCTGACATTTAATGAATGCTTTTTGGTGGATTGATCAATAGTTTGTGGGGATTGATTCAAGAAGTCCTGCCTCAGTCATTTATTAGCTCTGATACCAAGGAACTTCAGTTTCCTCATCTGTAAAATGGGAGTCATGATATCATCTTGTACTAGGTTGTGAGGGCAGTGCTTTGTAATCTTTAAGATTATTTTAGAAATATGAGCTATTGTTGTTCAGCATCATCCCCCAGGGCCTTTGTTTTTCGTATTCAAATCATTTAATTCTCTTTGGAGACATCAAGTTTCTGAATAGATACTTGTTTCCTTTCCATCTATTAGAATGTTAAGACTAGATCAGCATCCAACTCTTTCCAGTTCCTTAAATAAATTTGCCTTTCCAGGTTTTTCTCAGTTCTTCTGTTTATAAATAGGAGGGTCTGGTCTATTTTATTTCTGTTTCAAAATTCCTGCTCATTACTCATCTTTTTACCAGAAATAGTTGAAAATCTTCTCTTCCATTAAAGGTTCATTTATTCTCCTGTAGGATTATATTCAGCTTTTTGGGATCTTTCTGAATATTGTTTTCAAAGATCTCTTCTCATTTATAGTAGAAATTGCTAAGATTGTGTGTGATCCTGACTGATCCTTTTTACTTGAGTAACTTTTTTCTAGATACCTATGATATTTTTCCCCTTTAATATGGAAATTCTCAATTTTGGTTATGATATTCCAGGACTTTTCCTTTTTGGATTCTTTTCAATAAGTGATCATTAATTCTTTCTATCTTCACTTGATTCTCTGGTTCTAACAGATGTGCAAAACTTTTAATGAAATATCTTTTTTATCTGGTTCTAACAGATGTGCAAAACTTTTAATGAAGTATCTTTTTTTAGTTTGATTTTCAAGGAATCTAATGTTCTTCCTAAAACATCTCTTGACCTATTTTACCAAGTAAATGTCTTCATATTAGGTGTGTTTTATTTTCTTATTTTTTTCAGTTCTTTGATTTTATTCTAATATTTTTTGCTGTCTTGTGGTGTAACTGATTTATTTTTGGTCTATTTTATTTTTCAGGGAATCTATTAGTTAAGTTGTCCTTTTCCTCCTGAGCTATTTATTCTCCTTCCAATTCTCTCCTCAGTATCTTTTATTTCACTTTTTAGTTCTTTCTGATGCCCTTGTGGGAAATCCATTCCTTCTTTGAGTCTCTTATACATTTATTCATAGGAGATCTTTAGATTTGTAGTAATTTTTAGTATTGACCAATTTTGTTAAAATTGTACCTCTGTTAGTTTGCTGGTACCTTCCTGAAATGGTTTCTGAAGATCTAGCATACTGAATCTTAAAAATTGAGAGAAGGCCTAACCCTGAGAGGTGGTGGTCAGTTCAGGAACACAAATGACAAAGTGCAAGACCAAGCTGGACCATTCACCCCAAAGCAAAGCAAGAGGTGGGGGTAGAAAGTGAACCAGACACCAAACCCAGTTCAGGAATTAACAGCCCCTAGGCCTGGGGTGTTCAAATCAGAATGCTTTGTACTAGGCTGCTGCTGCTGCTGCTACTGCTCCCTGGCACGTCCAAGGTCTTCACCCTAAGATCTTCTGACTATCCTTAGACTTTACTCATGAGAACCTTCTACTTTTGCTGCATCTAGACACATAGCTTTGCAGGCTACTTGTAAGCCTGGGACTCTCTGGTTACACTATAATGCTAATCCTGAGCTCTGCTTATGGGCCATCTTCCTGCTGTCTTCAGGTTTCTGTGTGGCCTCTGTTCAGTTTTGGAGTGGAAGAAGACACCACGGTTTCTCATTGAGTTTCTTGATCATTATTCAGACTGGTGTGCATCTCTTAAGTTTTTCTAGAATAGATGTATAGGAACTAGGTGGTCTGCTTCCTATTTAGGCAACCATCTTAACCAGAAGTCAATACATGCTTGTTTTGTTTTCTCATTCATTCACATGCTAACAGTTCTAAAAACCCTCTGTCATATTTTAATTCATTGAAGTAAACATTCATTAAGCTTCTAATGTGTATAAATAAAGCACTGTGCCTTTAGACTTTGACATAGCTCAGAAAGGAGAATAGAGCCTATCTGTAATTTAAATACCAATTATGTGTCTTGCCTGCATTCTCTGTAATGTTCCAGGTATCCATGACATAGCTATCTGAATCAGTCTTATTTACCATCTAAGAAATGGTAGGATGTCTACCCAAGGACATCTTAATGTCAGTTTCCATCTCTCTACTTTCTGAAGATGCCTACTCTAACTAGAAAGTCAGCTACTTTTTGGTCTGCTTCCCTGATTCTTCCTTCTTGCTGGAAGTGGGGGGCAGATCGGGAAGGGTATTCTATCCTTCAGCTTTGAAGCCAAATCTAGCCATAATAATGTTCTTCCATGGTTTCCTTCAAGTACCAACTAAAATCCCCCATTTGACAGGAAGCCTTTCTTGATTCCCTCTTATTGCTAGTGCCTTCCCTCTGATGATTATCTTTAATATTGCTTGTTTGTACATAGTTGTTTCCGTGCTGACTCCCCCAGTAGATGGTGAGCTCCTTGAATGCAGGGGTTGTCTTTTGCCCTTTTTTTCTATGCCCAGTGTTTAGCACAAGGCCCGCTATATAGTAGGCACTTAATGTATGTGTATTGACTCACAGGCTAGATATTCTATAAAGATCAGAAAATAAGAAAGATCCTGCCTCATCTTCACATTGAAAGTCACTTCCTTGGGGAGGCTAGGTGGTGCGGTGAGTAGAGCATCGGCCCTAGAGTCAGCAGGACCCGAGTTCAGATCCGGCCTCAGACACTTAATGCACACACAAACAAACAAACAAAAAAAAACCTAGCTGTGTGACCTTGGGCAAGTTACTTAACCCCAATTGCCCTCCAAAAAGCAAGGAGAAAAAAAAAAGAAAGCCACCTCCTTCACCTTGATGCCATCATCATCTTAACTTACGTTTATATATTTCTTTAAAATTTGCAAAACACTTCACAGATATCTCATTGTATTTTCAGTCACCCTAGGAGGCAGGTACTGTTATTTTCCTCACTTTACAAATGAGGAAAGTGAGCCAGATGGAAGTGACTTGCCCAAGGTCACAGTGGGTAGACGTCTCAAGCTGTATTTGAACTCAGATTGTTTTCTTTCCTGGCTCAACTAAGTTGCGCAGTGCATAGAGTACTTAGAGTCAGCCTCACTAGACACTAGCTGTGTAACCCTGCTTGCCTCAGTTTCCTCATCTGTAAAATGAGCTGGAGAAGGAAATGGCAAACCACTCCAGTATTTCTACCAAGAAAACCCCAAATGGAATCACAAAGAGTCCAACAAAACTGAAAACAACTGAATGAGAACTCCCTCTCTTCAGCCTGCAAGCCTTTTATTTTGGCAGAAAGTACAGGTGGGGAGGGGGGAAATAATGACAATCTCCTCTTCATAATGCCACTCCAAAGAGCTAGGGTATAATTAGCTGTGATTACTAATCATAATACTGCATAGACTTCTAAGAGTAGGTCACTTTCAAGGTCCTATAAAAGGAAGAAGCCACTTCTAGAATGGTGGGATGTAGACAAAGGCAGAGGAGGACATGAAGGCATAAGCAGCTGACAGCTTTGGAACTCCCTGTATGACCTTACATTTTCACTTCTGCCACCAGCCCCACAAGTGGTGACTCCATATGGTGCGCCTGCCACGGATTAACATGAAGGCAGGTTTGAGCAAATAGTTTCCCTTCTCGTTTTCCACATGCCCACATGTTAGCTGTCAAGTCTGGAAAGTCACCCTTTGTACCTTTCTCCAATGAGATTTGAAAAGGGTCAGTTGCCAGTTAGAAATGGCAGCTTAGTACCAGATAATCATGTCACGTCCAGATGTTACTGCAGTGCTCCTTGGCTTTTAGCTATCTAGATTGAATATGAATTTGGGAGCCTCAAGAGTTATGGCACCTTGTGATTTTAAAAGGACAACCACAAAGGTCTAAAACTTAGTGTTCTCTAAAGCAACAACCAGCCAGTCCCAATCTCAATATGCTAATATTCAGAGCTCCCTTCAAATTGACTCTTGGTATTTATGTAAGCATCTTACCATATGCAAAACCCCATAAAAGTACTGCTAAGTGGTGTTTACAGAGCATCTATATACTTGTAGAGAATATTTCACAAGGAATTTCTTTTTGGAGGGGGGAAGGCAAGGCAATTTGGGTTAAGTGACTTGCCCAAGGTCACACAGCTAGTTAAGTCAAAGTTGAACTCAGGTCTTCCTTATTCCACGGTGAGTGCTCTAGCTGCCCCTCACAGGAACATTTTATATTTTTAAAGCTAATTGGATGCCTAAAGTCATTAATTGGCTCAGGAAAACATGATAGTAATAATAATGATGAGAATTATAATAACTAGTGCATTTATGTAGAGCCTACTATGTGACAGGCCTGGTATTAAGCACTTCACAAATATTTGAACCTTACAACCTCGAGAAATAGATGAGGAAATGCAAGCAAATGGAGTTTAAGGAACATATTCACACAACTAGTAAGTGTCTAAGGCAGGATTTGAACTCAAGTTTTCCTAACTCCAGGCCCAGCACTCTATAGTGCCACCTACTGATATTTTACCATTAGTTGAAACAGTGTCACCACCTCCCCCCAACTCATTTAACCTTAATAACTCACTATAATTCAATAACTTGTGGAAGCAAATATATACTCATTTGTCATTTAAAGCCCTTTGTAATCTGGGCCCAGTCTGTCTTTCTAGCCTTATTCTGTATCACACCCCTTCATTCTCTTTACATTCCAGTCATACTGGTCTCTATTTCTATTTGTTATATAACACTCCATCTCCCATCTCCTAGCTTCTACTGGCTAATCTCTTCCCTTCCTTCACCTTCCCCTCCATTTAAAATGCGTTATCTTCTCACTTCTGGCTCTTAGAATCCCTAGGTTCAAGACTTAGTTTTTTTATCTTAACACTATCCTCTTGCCTCCTGGTTCCAATACAAAATGTGCTTGGCATGCAAAACCCTTCATAACCTAACCCCCTCCTACTTTTTTTAGTCTTTTTAGATCTTACTTCCCAACATGCATTCTTCAGTTCAGTGACACTGGCCTCATAGATGTTCCAAGTACAAGAACCTCCATCTCGCAACTCCTGGGGTTTTCTCTAGGCATTGTCCATTCCTGGAACTCTATCCCTGTTCAATGCCAACTACTGACCTTTGTAGTTTCCTTTAAATCCCACCTTCTACAAGAAGCCTTTCCCAATCCCTCTTATTTCCAGTGCCTTTTCTCTGTTGCTTATTTCCTGTTTGTCTTTTATATAGCTTGCTTTGCACATATACATTTGTTTGCACGTTATCTCCCCCACTAGATTGTAAGCCCCTTGAGGGCAGGTTTTTTGCATCTTTTTACCTTTTTATATCCTCATCACTTAGCACAGTTCCTGGCACACAGTAGGCACTTATTGATTGATTCTATATAAAGTCTTTTCACATACTTCCACTAGCAGTGGTTCTCCTCATTCCCTAAGAGATCACCTAATAACTATTTTGCATATGCCTCTATGTGTGCATATTATCTCCCCCATAAAATGCCAGCATCAAGGGATGGGATTGTTTCACTACTATTGATTTACAGCCCTGACCGTTATTATATCACTTATTGAGCTTATTGAAGTTAAATTCAAAAATGGGCTGTGAACATGCAGACAAGATCAAGGTTAGGAACCCTTGTGCTCAGAGAAACTTCCAGTGGGCAAACAAGTACTTTTGATAACCAGACCCTTTTCTCCCTGCCCTACTTTCATCTCTACTACCTAGCCTTCATACAATTTCCTTCCTTTAATCCCTCTAAGAAGAAATTCCCTATCGTTCCTGTTAAGCAGAAGAATCTTTTTATTTCTAGCATAGTCCCACTTGCCTAGACTTGTCACTAGTATTTTATCTGTAACCCCTTGGACCTGGAGGTGGCAGGATTTTTGTATTCATGTGAGAAGTCTATGAATCCCTATAATAAAGAAAACTAACATTTATGTAAAACATCAGTTCTATTCATAGGTCATTAGATTTCCTTTCAAACAATTCACAGGCCATTAATAATCAAGACGTGTCTTTCAAGCATAGCTGTTTAAAAGACTGTATGCTATAAATCACTGAAGAGCCTGTGATGGAGTTAATCTGCTTGGGGGAGGGCATGGAAATCAGGAAGGGGAGAGTAAAGTTCAGTGTGAGAAATGATGCATAGAAGGAAGCGGCAAGTTTAGGAATAGGGCAGGCTCAGAGGCAGAGAGACGTCTCCCAAGGTTATAGCCGAGTTTCCAGCTCAGCTAACAAATGGGAATGTGGTACTGCCAAAGGAAATTTGGGTACTTAGGGTCAGGGGAACGTTGTAAAAAAGATGAGTTTTGAGTTTGCCATACTAAGTTTAAAGTGATAGAGGAAAAAAATTGGAAAAATTCTGGAGTTCAGTGACATATGGAATTGGATCATGAAAAAGAAACATTATTAGGCTTAAAAGTATTTCCATTTTGGAAGTAGAGGCACAGAGAGAGAGAGGTAATGTGCCCTAATGGAAAGAGTACTGAATTTAGAACCATGGGACCTAGGTTTCAATCCCAGATCTATTACTTACCTTAGACCTTGGACAAGCTGCTTAAACCTCCTTAGCTCTAAATAATATGTGGTAATTTACCATCTTCTTCTTCCATTTGTATTAGGCATATAACATTAGGCATATAACTATGAAGCTTTGCAGTATGAAAGGAATAGAGAATACTCTTCTGATTTTTAAAAAAATATCTAGGACAGTGTTTTTCAAATTATATGTGACAGAAACTTATTGGGGCTTCTTCCACAGGCCATTGTTACCCTTATGTTGGCTACTCTCTCCTTCCCCATCCTGATCCCTGGATGAATCAGTTTAACAATAAGCTGCCCTCTTTTCGTGAGTCATTTGTCCTCTTGTCCTGTTAGAAATCTTATCCTATCCAAACCTCAGCCTTGGATTACTCCCACCATATGCTTACTTCATTCCTACTCATGTGCTATGGAACAAAGCTAGAGAAAATCATGAAATCATGTTGACTGGGTGGGACAACATAAAAACAAATTATATAGCATAAAACCATCTTGTTTGCACATAGCTGTTTGCATATTGTTTCCCCTATTAGACTATGAGTTCACTGAAAGCAGGGACTGGGTTTTTGTTTTGTTTTATTTTTTGACCTTTTTGGAATCCCCAGTGTTTAGTACATTGCCTGGTACATAGCTGATGCCTAATAAATTAATACTTATTGATAAGTTAGCTATGGAGACATTTTGCAGATGGCATTAGATCTTGGGTATTTTGTGAGATTACTGTCTATTCCCATACTTTGTTTTGGGACATTATTTCTGAGTTCAGTTCCTGTCTCTTCTCTCTCCAAAGGGTATTTCTTCCTTTCCTCTATAGCAGTGCAGTTAGTAACTGCAATAAAAAAAAGCTCAGCAGAAAGTTAACTGTGTGAGTCCTTCCACTTATAGACATAAAATATGATGTTAATGTCTGAATAGGGACAAGAACATTTTTCACTCATTTTCCAGAGCTACTAACTCAATTCCCACTTCCCAGTAACACTGACAATTAAGTTCTCCAGACCATGGCTTCATCTTTGCTCACCTATGGTGTTAGCTTGGAGGAGATAGGATGTGCCTTTTCTAATTCCATATAACCCCAATCAATGTGTTTCCTACACTAATTATAAGTTGAAATCAACTAGTAAGGCAGAATTAATTAGTATTTAGTAAAGACATTTACCAAAGTGATGTGGTAGGAATAATTGATACAAAACATCTCCCCAAAAGTCTGTAACATACTCTCACAATAGTACATAAAGACTTTAGGGGAAAGTGGGATAACTTGTAGATAGTGATTTTTGATGAAAGGGTAACTCATGGTTCCTAGCAGTCATGTTATTGGAGTCTTCAACATGTTTCTTTTAGGTATGGTAGAGCTTTACTGCTGGAGTCGTGATGGGTTTCTGAAGTAGGACAGTGAAGAGAAATCCTTCAGACCTCTAGAGTTCACTAAAGTTCCTCTTCTGAACCAGGGGTAAGGGAGAAGACCAAAACAGAGTCAAGGTCTAGAGTTCTGCTCTTGCCTTACCCCTACTCCCAATTGATTTTTTTTCATAAAAGTATAGCAGGAATGCACTCTTTCCTCTTTATATGCTCAAATTTTTCTCTAATTCTGAACTAATTTCCTAGTTTTATAATGCTCTACAGTATATGACCATGCTCTTCAGACTATCCAAATAGACCTCCCATGTTGCCACATTTCATACAAAAGTTTCAAGAACTTTTTTCCACTTAATCTAAAGTCATTGATTTACTTATTAATTTACATCAATTGAGACATGTTCCCACCTGATAAAGGTATCATGGCTAAATGTAGTGGGGTAATTTTGACCCTATCCTTACAGCCAAACCTTTGACTTCATTACAGTTGAGAACTCCTGGTAAGACTTTTTTTTTAACCAGTGTGCTTCAGCACCTTTTTTTGCAATTTACAGTCTTAAATATTTGACCTGATGCATTAAGAATTTAAATGACCTGACCAAGGTCACTCAGTAGATAATTGTCAGAGGCATTACTTAAAATCAGGTGATCCTAACCTGCAAGGTTTTGCTATGTATCTGTTATGCCATATTGCATCTTTATATATCCTTGTACAGTAGAAAAAAATTAAAAATTATTACAACCACCAAACCCTGAATGCCCCAATCCTATTATGTTAATTTATATTATTTCAATTTCTCTCCTCCCACAATGACATGGATTTTTTTTAATAAAATTTATCAAGCATGTAAAAGGCACTATTCTAAACACTGCTGGAGATTCAAATATGAGAGAGCATTTCCAGAGAAGGGCAATTATTATAGGAGAAGACTTCTCATTTATTTATTATGTACATTCATTCCATGTAAGAATCAGTTGAAGAAACTGGGGATGATTAACTGGAGAAGAGAAGATTAAGGAGGGATATGAGAACCATCTTCAAGTATTTGAAAATCTGTCAGCTGAAGAGGGATTTGACTTGGATTTAAATTTTTTTATGCTTTGGTTTCTTCATCTATAAAGCAGGGATATTAATGTTTATACCACCTACCCCACAGGGTTGTGATGAGGAAAGTACTAAAAGTACTATATAACTGTGAGCTATTTTTACAGACATGATAGATGAAAACAAGCTGTAGCATGTTACTGAAGATGACTGATGTGAGAAGTGTCAAAGACCTCATCCAGGGACTATATGTCTAGCCGAGGCGGTAAACTGGTCATGTAGTTTAAATGAAGAGAACAGATAGACATTCAGAGCCATACATCACTACCCTGGAGACACAAAAACAAGAAAAAAAGATTTCCTATAAATTCCTCATTGAGGATTGTCCGTGTTCAATGAGGATTTATGAGAAGATATAAACAAGAGTCTCTAGGAATGAAGCTTGTACTCTTCATCAGTGGAGGATGTGCCTGTGCCACTGAAATCATTGATTCACCTGTCTTCTGCTTGGCTATGGATGAATATAAAGTATTCTCCCTCCTGGAAGTTTTCTTTTTTGTGGGTTTCAGGCTGTCATTTGAAGGTGAAACAAGCAGCAAGCTGAAGGCTTTACTGACAAATTTCAGTTAAGAAAAGATTTCACAAGCTGTGATTAACTTTCTCTAACTCAGGCATTGGAAAAGGAAGAATTTGTGAACTAAGAGAATAAGCATCAGAACACACAGACTAATATGTTAGCTAATATCTCCCATGGTGAACTTTCATATTTTTAGAAGCACTGTAATTTTCCCACAGTTCCACTATTAAGTGGAATTGAATACCTTTATGATGGAACAATTTATGAAAACCCTTTTATGTTTATTCAGAAATGCTTTCTTATTGTAGAACAAAAGATTCCCTATGGAAGATCAAGGAATTGTGCAGTCCTTACCCTTTTGGATTTCTTTATTAATACTTAAATTTCATTTGAGTAAAGAAAATAGCTCCCAGGAAGTGAAAGAGGTAAAAATAAAGCAAGCATGAGATCATGAGGAGGGTCAGAAAAAGAGGAGGGACCAAAAAAATTTTATTTTTGCCTTGCCTACTCATATAGATATAAGAATTAACCCTCAAAAATAGTTGTATAAAATCAGACCAAATTGAGGTGCTATGAATATGAAAGCAGAATTAAACAATGACAGCCATCAGTATAAGTAGATATTGAAAAGAAAATGAAAAGGTACTGATTTAGATGATAATGTCTTTGATGTCAGAGGCCCTTTCCTTTAACCTGTGTTGGAGTGGAATTTGTAAATGTGAATAGTGAGAAAATAACCCTTGAAACTTCAATATTTCAGTGCAGCCATAATCATTATTAATGTTAGGAGTCTGTCCATCAGTGCAAATCACAACCTGTCCTTGATTTCTTATCCCTATCTTTCTACAAATCAATAAATATTTACTAAGAGCTTATTATGTGCTAAGTTCTGGGGATACAGAGAAAGGCAAAAAGACAGTCCCTACTCTCAAGCTCAAAGTATAATGGAGAGACAACATGAAAACAATAATTCTTTATATCCCTCATCAGCAAGAGGAAAGCACAAAAGTTTAAGGTGATACAAGTTGTCAAAGCAGTGTGGAGAATAAAATAATTCAGCAGAAAAATAGAGGAGAAAAAGGATCCCTGAAGGAGAAAAAATTCTGATCAAAAGAATTCCAACACAATGAAAGCATAACATGCATTAAAATATGTACTGTTAATACAAGGCATGACAAAATGGTTAAACCAAGGGAAATAACTGAAATTCTTAACTTCTTTGTAGAACCTGGAAAGTACCAGGTCTGGGTAGGATATGTAATTACTGGTTTAAGAATACTGGGCTAGGGGCGGCTAGGTGGCGCAGTGAGTAAGGGTGCCGGCCTCGGAGTTGGGACGACCCAGGATCGAAACCAGCCTCAGAAAATGAGCACCCACACACAAATAATGACTAGCCGTGTAACCTTGAGCAAGTTACTTAACCCCAATTGCTTAAAAAAAAAAAAGAATACTGGGCTACAGAAATTACTAACAAAGTACCTTCCCAGATTTCTCTCTGATAGAAGCTATTTTTTAACAAACAATATCATATATTATGGAAGGATGCAAATGTTAGCAACCCCTCAAAATATAGTCCAATTACATATTTATTTATGTTATATAAAGCATTCATGGCTCATATCACAAACTTAATAAAAACTATAATTTCAAAATTAGACTATTTTGGCTAAGGAGCAAAAAATTGCTGGAGCATCAAGAACAGCTCATTTATAATTTCCCTGGTTATTAATAAGTCACCTAAATCATCCTTTTATTTATTATGCTTTCATTGATTATCACAAATCCTTTGATACAGTTTCACAGTTGTGACTTGGTCATATATGGCAATTTTAAGATAGATACTGAGAACACTAAAGTATTTGATGTCCACATAGAAGATGGTTGTCTATTGAAACCATGACACCATTAAAATAATGTCAAGAACCATTGATATAAAATATGGCCTTTTTCATGGAGATAGTTTAAGTATGGTTCTGCCTACTTTAAATCATTTTTATCATAGCTTCTAAATAAAACTAAATATGGCTACCAAGAAAAAAAGAAGTCATATCAAAACATCATAGTAGTCACTTGATATTTATGGGTGAAATCAATTTTTATAGCCACAATGAAAAAACATTTCTAAGTAGGTACTTCATATAGACAGCTAGGGAGTACAATAGATAGAGAACTGTACCTGTAAGAACTGTTCAAATTCATCCTAGATGGTTATTAGCTAAGTGACCCTGGGGAAGTCACTTAAACACTATCTCAGTTTTCCCAGCTATAAAATGGGGATCATAAGAGCACCTACCTTAAAGGAGTGTTCAGAGGATCAAACAAGATGATATTTATAAAGCTCTTTGCAAAATTTAATGCTAGCTATTATTATATGAAAATGTCATCTACTATTGTCAAATTACAATTTGGACTTAATGAGTATAAAATTCTTAATATATGCCAAAGCAAAATATAGGTTGGGGACTTTGAACTTGGGGATTAAATTGGATCCATGGATGAAGGTGATGCCCACAAATACCTTGGTTTTCTCCAGGCAAGGCTGGAAAAACTGTCTCAGTTGACCTTTCTATCTAAACTTTATCAAAAAATGTAAGAGAATGAGATGATGATGATGTAAACTAGCAGCCAACATTTATACCATATTTATAGTTTTAAAAAATATTTCATGTGCATTTTTTCATTTGATCCTTCTAGAACCCTATGAGGTAACAGTGCATATATTGACCCCCTTCTATAGACCCTTCAACGAGCATTTGTAAAATGACTACTCTATGCCACTCACTCTGCTGGATGCTGGGAATATGAAGACAAAAAGAAATCCTTGTCCTTATGAGGATTATAAATGAGGACATAGGTTCAGCAAGACTGCAATGAGGTTCAGTTGCATTTCCCCAAAGCCATAGCACTAAGAGATCAGAAAACTGGGAACCTAGACTTTAAGACTACAAATCCAGTATTCATTTTTTGAACCACATTGCCTCCTTATAATCATGATTATGAACAAACATTGCAAACCTTAAAATACTATATAAATGGGAGATATTATTATAAGAAACAGAAGATCACTTCTAAAACATACTAATATGCAAATCAGTTTTCAGTTGTGTAAGTTCCTGGTGTAAATAATTTGCATGTCTCACCTGATATCCACACAGTCAGCTGGACTTCAGTTCTGTATTAGACAAAGCCTACGTCTTATATACTGTGCCCGTGTGGGTGGTATATGAGAATTCCTATTCAGGTCAGCCTGATTGTTTGCTCAATAGAAAATGGGGCACCAGCAGGCTCTCCAGAATAGCAGCAGCTATTTTGTGGTGACCAAAATTCATAGGCCAAATCCCCTTTATTTTTGACGTGGTCTCTCTGAAAGCTAGAATTCTCTCTCTTTTTTTAATCTGCTCTGAGGTTCATAAAATTCCATTATCTACCATCCATTTTCATTTATATCTATCTTAATCTTTCTTAACTAATTTCTTCTGGTCACAGCCTGTTATTTAAAAACTAAAAACAAAACCTTTAAGGAGTTTTCCAGGTTGTTTTGCTTTGCACTTTGGTTGTATCTGTATGAATATTGATCACATTGAATACTGGATTATATTCATCATATTGAAAGGTTGTAGGTCTCATTGATTGGGGCTTCTATTTATTCCACTATAAAGTGGGATTTACCTGGCAATCTGATGAGTTAGAAATGTTAGAAGATAATAATTTACTTGCACTTCATACTAACTTTACATGTAATTGGCACAATTTTTTTTTCTAAATAGGGATTCTCTTTTTTTTTTTCTGAAGATTTTCAATATCTTTTTATGCTGAAACCATACAGGCTTTCCTTCTCTTCCCATAAGTCCTATATACACACATAACACACACACACACACACACACACATATGCATATTTCTTTCTCTTTTTCTTCAACACAACTAAACTTTTTCCCTTTTCAAATGTAGAAAGACTTAGATACAATGAATACCTGGGCCATATGGAACATGCTTTGAGATGGGGAAGGGTCAGGAGGTGGGGAGAGGGGTGTGAATCACAGCATGAATTATTGAATAACATAGTTTGAAAAGTAGAACAAATATTTTTTTTTCTGATGCTCCTAGATTAATAGTTGCCAAATAATTGCCAGGATAGTTACTTGGTATATCTGAAACTGAGGGAGGTAATATATCCCTCTTTTATTTGAAGTTATTTGTGATTCAACATTAATGTTTAAAAGAAAGAGTATTGCAAACCTATAGAAAGATGCCTAGAGGAAATATCCTAAAACTCTAAATGAAATAATTGAGAATATAGTGGCATAGCAGATAAGAGTACTATTAGTCAAGAAGCCCTGGGTCCAAGCCCTGTTCCTGATGCACACTGGATGTGTGACTCTGGAAACTCTCCAAGACTATAAGCTGCAGAGCAGGTACTAATTGACCTTTCTAGATGGAGTTTCCTCATTAGGAGCTCCTTGTGCCAATAAAATCACAGGTTCTTCTCTACCCAAAAAGGGCTGCACCTATCTGAGCTTGGAAACTTACATAGTCCATATGTATATACTGGAGACAGTAAATAGTGCCCAGCTTAAGAAAAGTGGTTATTATAGAATCAACAGTAGCCCTGTGAGGAGATAAGAAGAAAGAGCAAGTATCAGCAGACAGGAAAACAAATTCAGAGGGGATGTGTGTGAGGAAGCTACTTACTCATTTTAGAAAGAGGATAATTATTTTCTATGGCTGAAAGATGTAGAAAAATATGAAGAAGTAAAAAGGTTGACTGAATGAAGAAAATATTACTTTTTTACCATGACCTGTATGAAAGCAATACTTAGATTCTTCCTTCTCTCTTACAGAGGGAGAAGAGGCAATGCTTCACACCATCAGTCATCTGAAGTAACAATTAATTACAGAGCTGATCAGAGAAATGAAGTCTTTCCCTTTTTTACCATTAGTCACTGTAGACACCATAAGTAATCACATCTTCAGCTTAAGAAATTGTGAAATTTTAGCTGTATTTCAGAAGAGGCATTATTTGATCATTTGTTTATATTTACTAAGAATTTCCTTGAACTATTCCTCAGTTGATAAATGGTCAAAGGATATGAAGAGGCAATTTTCAGACAAAGTAATCAAAGCTATCTATAATCATATGAAAAATGCTCTAAATCACTACTGATTAGAGAAATGCAAACTTAAAAAATTTTAAATTTTAAAAAATTAAAAATAAAAAAACACCCCACATCTAATAAGACAGAAAAGGAAAAAGGCAAATGTTGGAGGGATTGTAGGAAAATTGAGACACTAATTCACTGTTAGTGAAGTGGTATACTGATTCAACCATTCTGTAGAGCAATATGGAACTATGCCCAAAAGGCTAAAAACCATGTCTACCCTTTGACCAAGCAATACACTGATCTAAACTTAAAAAGGCCAAGGTCTCTCACTGTATCTGGGGCCATCCCCAGTCATCCTGATCCTTATCTTGCCACCGGACTCAGATGACTCCCAAGAGAGTGAGACTAGTGACTTTGCACAGCCCTCCCTCACTTAAATTCAATTCATTTGGAAGTCATGGAACTCAAGACATCTTCCTGATGTCATAAACGTCTTCAAGAATGCAGGACAAGCAACAATCAAACAAAAACAAACCACTACTAGGTCTGTATCTCAAAGAGATCATTTAAAAAGGAAAAGGACCTATATGTGCAAAATTTTTCATAACAGCTCTTTTAGTGGTGGTAAACAATTGAAAATTATGGGATATCCATCAACTAGGGAATGGCTAACCAAGTTGTTGTATATGATTGTGATGTAGTACTACTGTGCTATAAGAAATGATGAACAGGATGCTCTCAGAAATACCTGGAAAGACTTAGATGAGTTGAAGCAAAGTAAAATGAGCAAAACCAAGAGAGCACTGTATATAAAAACAGCAATATTGATCAACTGTGAACACCTTAGCTATTCTCAGAAATACAGGGATCCAAGATAATTTTGAAAGACTTATGATGAAAAATGGTCCATCTCCAGAGGAAGAACTGATGGAGTCTGAATGTAGATCAAAGCATACTTTTTCACATACTTTACTTTTCTTGTATTTTTTATCTGAGTTTCTTTCACAACATAACTAATATGGAAGTATGTTTTGCATAGCTGCACGTGCATAACCTATACCAAATTGCATGCCTTCTCAGTGTTGGGGAGAGGGAAAGGAGAGAATTTGGAACTCATGTTTTTCAAATGAATATTAAAATTGTTTTATATGTCATTGAGGAAAAATTAAAAAAAATTTAAAGAATTTGCCCTGAGAACACTGGCTTCCTTGAATGAATTATTTGTGTAAGGTGGGGTTGGGTCTTTAAGGTGACAAGGGCTTGGAACTCTCTGTTTAGCTATGGTTTCCCTCTTTGGTCTTTGTTTCAAAAATATCTTACATATTTCAGTAGACATGTCTCTTTTAGACTAACAATTCTTTTCTAGGTTCTTTAAACTATCCTTGGTATGACCTAAGTCCAGTCAAAGAAAGTTGTTCTTTTAGAAAATATGTTAGTCCCACAGACCTTGACTAGGCAGGCATGGTGTTCAAGTCACTGACTTGTTAACATATCTAAGATATACCACATAATATAAACTAGATATTATCATTAGCATTCTTCTCATCTTTCAGCAGCCATATGGAGAGGCAGAACAATCTAGGAACTAAAGAAACAGAGAAGAGGGCAAGCCATTAATAAGTCTGGCAGTGAATCAAAGTAAATACAATATTTATGGTTGTGATGAAGTTAAGCAATTAGCAAATGAGAAAGGAAGCTTCCAAGGTCTTTTGATGTCTAGCTGCCCCAAAGCTATAGAAAGCTACTACCATCTGGACCCATAAGGTATTTTGAATAAAAGTTTAAAAAACTACAGGATGAGTTGAAAGAAGCAGTCTATTCAGTCCTGGGGAGGGAAAGCAAAGTTAAATCTGTGATTAGCAAAATATAAAAATCAATTAGCAAGATACTAGAATCAGAGAATCTGAGAGCTGGGATGGACTCAACAGACCAACAGCAATTTATTTAGTCCAATTCACAAATGAAAGAATACCCAAGAAAATACCTGACAAATGATCATACAGCATATGAATGACAATCTCTAAAAGAGAAGAGTGAGCTCACTAACTCCCACCTAGGTACCAAATTATATATGGGAATTTATTTGTTCAAATATCACACTGATTTATTTTTGGAAATGCAACAAAACTTTAGAAACATCATGGTGGCTAATATCTCTGCTTAGTTTTTTTAAGTAATGAGGTTGTGATTGGTGTTGATGAAGGAACTTCCAATGCTGGTAATTGTTTAGAATATTATGATCATGTGTTTCCTATCCTTGCCAAGCCAAACCTATAAAGTGATGGCATTTCCTAGGAGAACCACTTTTGCAAATTTTAACATCATTGAATTAGGAATATTTGAGTAGATATTTTAAAATGTAAATTAGAGTCAGAAATTACACATATCAAACATATAATTAATCTTTTTAAATATTTGTCTGATTATTCTGACTGAGATTAATGTCAGTGAAAGTTTACTCTTTAGTTTTTCCTGTGAGCTGTAAAGTCTTGATTCTTCTAACTGAATGCTCCTATCCTTGTTGATACGAACTAAGGCACTAAAGAATAGCTCAGCTAAGACTTTTCTAGTTGCTCGAGCAATTTAATATGTTCTGATGGAGAAGGCTTCCTGATCTGTAAATCTTACATTCAGCATGGGATCATAGACTTTCAGAGTTAGATAGAACTTTAGAAATCACCAAGTGTAACCTCCTGAATTTTCAAGGATTTCCAAAGGAGAGGTATTAATGATAGCTGCTTCTCTTTAATCATTCATATGGGGCTCCATTTATAATCTTTAAGCAATAGGTAGCAAAATGCTTTCAACGGATGACCTTTTGCAGAAGACCTTGGAAATAATAGACAATTTAGACAATTTCCATTATAGAAATTCACTGGTAATGTGTGAATTTTATTTTCAATTTTCTTAATTATTGTAGATCAGAACAGCATCTTTTATACACTAAAATAATTTGTCAACAGGAGATTTGTGAAATTGGATCTTGGTGGACAATTGTGATGAAAGATTTTGACACAAGTAAATATTTTGGACATGTTATAATTAAACATGAAAACCAAGATGGAGAATTTTCAAAGTTCTATATGCAGGAAAGTTGGTAATATAATATTATTGGTCCTTTTTAGAAATATTCAATAGCTTCTCTCAAAATGTAGTCTTTGTCTCCACTTTGTAAAGAAGTAGTTCTGTCTATGTAGAAAATGAAAATACAGCTGAAAGTTTAACATAGGTATAACTTGAAAGCAAATTCTACAAATTTATATTTCATATAAATTCCCTGAGTAGTTTTCTTGTCTCTAAATATGCTTATAAACTTAGCAGCTAACTTGGGCTTCAACCATTAGTTCCAGATTCTGCTCAGCAATCAATACATTGCTGAGAATACAAAGATAATAAAATAAATATGGTTATTATCTGTAGTTTTGGTGTTTGCCTAGAATATACCCTTTTATAAGAGAATGATAAACTTATCACTTGTTTTAGCCTTCTTTTAAAAAACATTTTGAGTTCTGAATTCTTTCCCTCCCTTTGGCCCCCTCTGCCACCCACTGAGAATGCAAGAAATGTGATATCAATTATACATATGAAATCATGTAAAATATTTCAGATTATCCATGTTGCAACAAATGAAATAAAAAATAAGAAAATGAAGAAGATGATAAAATATGCTTCAGTCTGTGCCCAAACTATATCAGTTCTCTTTCTGGAGGTGGATATCATTTTTCACCATAAGTCCTTTGGAAATGTCTTGGATTACTTTATTGATTAGAATAGATAAGTCATTCACAGTTGATCCTCATGCAATATTGCTGTTACTGTATACAATGTTTTCTGGATTCTGTTCACTTCACTTTGCACCAGTTCATATAAGTCTTCCCAGGTTGTTCTAAGACCATCCTGCTTATCATTTCTTACCTGTTCAGTTATTTTAGTTGTATCTGACTCTTTATGATCCCATATGGGATTTTCTTGGCAGATACTGGAATGGTTTCCCATTTCCTTCTCTAGCTCATTTTACAGATGAGGAAACTGAGGCAGTCAGGTTTAAGTGACTTTCCCAGAATCACACAACTAATAAGTATCTGAAACCAGATTAGAACTCAGGAAGCTGAGTGTTTCTGAGACTGGATTTGAATTTGGATCTTCCTGACTCCAAGCCCAGTGTTCTATCCACTGTACCACCTAGCTGCCCATGTTCAAGACTAGGGAGGTGATAATTCTAGTGTGCACGGACCTAATCAGAGCACACCAACAGGACTGTGTTCATTTCTTGGCATCACATTTTAGGAAGGACATTGATAAACTAGAAAGAATACAGATGAAGACAACCAGGGTCGCAAAAGACCTCAAAATAATGCTGTAAAAGGATTAAGTTGGATTCCAGGCCCTCATCACATCTCCCCTGGACTATTGCAAGTCTCTTTTCTCTCTAATCCTTCCTCTATTAAGCTATTAAAATATCCCTAAAGTATATATCCAAATTTGACCTTAGCTTGCTCATGAAGGTTCAGTGGCTTCCCACTATTGGCATTAAAAGGTTCTTTACAACCTGGTCCCAGCCTACCTTTCTTATTCCTAATAGTTTAGGTTTATTCCTAATTATTTCCTTTCACATACTTTGTGGTCCAGTCAAACTGATCTTCTTGCTGTTCCTCACAGAAGATACTCCATCTTCCCTCTCACTACCATCATGACACAGACTGTCCTGTATCATCATCTGACTCTTAGCATTCCTAGCTTCCTCCAAAGCTCCATTCAAATACCACCTCATACATCAGGCTTTTTCCTAACCTATCCAGTGATTGGTGCTTCTCTACCAAATTAGCTTTTATTTATTTTGTATTTTTAACATTCTTATATTTATATACTCTTACTTAGCACAATGTCTGGCAAATATTAGTAATTAAAACTAATTTTAAAAACTAAATAAAATTAATAAAAACTAAAAAATAGTAGTAATTAAAACTAATAAATGTTAGTTGATTGACTATATATTCTTCTACCCCAAGTAGCACATAAATTCAAGAAAAGGGAATCCTTCATTTTTATCTTCACATTCCTAGTGTCCATAAAAGAGTAGGTGTTTAATAAATGCTTGTTGGTTGATTCATTGATTGAAAGAATTAGAAATATTTAGCTTGAATAAGGGGGCACATTGGTAGAAAATGAAGATAGGTCAATTTAAGCTTCATATAAGGAAAAACTTAATATTAGAAGTAGCCCAAAATAGTGGGCTCCTCTTGGATGTTAGACCTTTCTTTGAAGGTCTGCAAGAAAAGGCCAGATGACCATTTGCCAAATATAATACAGAGGAGATTTTTCAAGTAGTAATTATACCAGATGGTCACTGAAGTTCTCTCCAACCCTAAGACTTTGTAATTATGCACCGCTGGGATTCTATTAGTGTTTACTATCAAGAGCTGTGACTATTCTTGTTTATCTTTAAATAACAGCTTCATCCATTCTGCCCATCTTGACATTTTTGTTCCAAATTTCATGCTCCCTTGAGATTCCTTGGTGTATAACAAGGCTGCTAAAATAATAGTTTGTAAACTATTAATATATAAAATTTTGGGAACCAAAAAAATAAGCACAATCACACCATGTGTTATGTAATATATCAAGTTCATATTTCTTATGGTCAAAGGGATCTATTGAACAATTCATCTATCAGTTAAATGACAGATCAGATAAGAAAATAAGTTTCAGCACTTATAATATACCAGTTTCCTGATGTTTATTGACTATTTGATGTTTGTTTTATCCATGGTAGCTGCGATAGGTGTCATCTATCAAGGAAGCAAGAATCTCTCAAGAGGGTCATATGATATGTATGGTTCAAGAGGCTGCACTATACTTTTTTCCCTATTTAAATTGCAGAAGACATTTAAAATGAGAAAATGGAGAAGTGAAGTTTCTCAAATCTTTTAAAAATTGATGTTAAAATAAATGTTTGCTTATTAAACAAATGTCTGACCTTCAAATATGTTCTGTGAAAGAACCATCTACATATATTGTTGTTAAAGACATTCTCTGAAAGAATAAACCCATATTTTTATGTTTAATAAAATTTACTAATTAGAATTTTATGTCAACACTACAATTTTTTTAAATTAACATTGCAGACTTAATATGATCACTGTGATATTTTATATTCAAGACTAAAATGCAAACACTAAGGATTTTATTTTGTTTCCTTTCATGTACAAATATCACAAGGAAATAGGAAGGTTATTCATGTAGGAAATCAAAAGAGAAATCCCCAAAATGATTTGTAAATGTAATTTTAAATTCAATAATGTACTTTGTACTTTGCTGAGAGAAAAGACAAAGCAGAGATGTCACCAAATAGATGCAAGGTGGTCAACTACATTGAGTGTAAATAATGATCAGTGAATTTAATAAGTGTCCTTTATAAGTAATGACACTTCCAGGTGGACACTCAAGCATTTGGACTTTTTTTTCTTGAAACATGTCTAGTAGTTATAGGTACACATTATTTCTTTTTATTTCTAGTCTGAAATTTCTTTTCATATATTTCACAATAGGTGAAGGGATCAATCTTAGCAGGATACAATAAACTTCAGACTTCATTAAAAAATAATTATAGTCTTCCATGAACCCCTGCATTTACCTCCACTGTTTCCCTTCTTCACTTTCTCTTATTTCTTCTGACTCCTTTCTGGTCATTTGGTTTTTTCAGTTTCTTATTTAACCTCAGTCTGCATAATGACTTCTCAAATGAATTTCAGATCTCACCTTTCATGAGTAATTAGGTTTTCTATTTTTTTATGGTAATTTGAGTTTTCTCTGTGGCTAGAACCAAAAATCAATCTGAAAAGCTGTATTTAGGGAGTCAGCTTAGCATAATGTGTTTTAATTTACAGCCTATTTTGACTCAGTATGCAAGTATTCTGCCTTTAATCTATATTATTAATATCTACACTATACAGACATATTACATGGCTTCATAAAGCTTTCCCTGATTATCCCCAGATTTATATACTTTCCCCCTTCTCATTTTTTTTTCCTGAAGCTATCTTAGCTTTTCTCAGTCCCTTTCACTTCCTACCTTATATTTGCTCAACTATGTACATGTTATCCACCCCTCACCCAGCCATCCAATATTAGCTTCTTGAGGACAGGAACAGTTTCATTTTTGACTTTGTATGCCCAGTGCCTAATGAAGTATCTTGTATACAAGATACATCCTTAATAAATATCTTAAACTGACTCAAATGTACACAAGACAAATTCAGTTCAATTGCACTGCAAGGTAATAGACACAGGCATGGTGACTGGTTCCTGTTAGCATGGAGGATACATTCCAGCAGTACACAGTGTTGTCTTTATATTACTAGATGGGGAAATAATTTGGGAACCAGAGTTATGCATTTTAGTATGCCAGAAAAGTGAGAAAACAGCACATGATGTCGAATATGCTGGAGAAATATACATTTTGGAATCTTGGTACAGAAAAAAAGGGGATTTGGAAGCCCAAACTGTGCTCAATAAGACAAGGGGAGAGAAAGTGTGCAATAATAAAAGGAACAGATAAGTTTATGTGACCTTTATAGGTGAGTCTAGAACCCATTGGTTGGGTTTTAAATGGTTATATAGAGCCTACATTTTACAATTATTATCATCTCATCAGATCCTCACGACAACCCTAGGAGATAGGTGCCAGTATTATTCTCATTTTACAGATGAGGAAACTGAGGCAAGCAGAGATTAAGTAATTTGCCCAGGGTCATCCAACTAGTGAGTCTGAAGTCAGATCTGAACTCAGGTCTTCTTGACTCCGTGCCCAGAAAGCTTTCTTCTATACCATCTAACTGCCTTTAGATTCACCCATTGTTCTTTCCAAGGTAACTCACTGCTTCCTTTCTTAACTTCTGTTACATCATATAAAAAGTGAGGAGTTCAGATAATGCGATTCAAATTAATTTACCAGATATTTATTGAATAATTGCTATGGTCAAGACTCTGGACTAGGTTCTTGATAACTTCTAAGGTCCCTTCCCATACTGGGGCTTCTCATTCTATAATATTCATTGTTACCCATGTATTAAAATGTCTTCTTTTCACTTTTTACTTTTGTTCTTGATGGAAAGCTTTGAGAATTCTGTAGCTTGTTTTGATTAGATGATTTATCATAACTACTGAACTTTAAAATAGAGATTAATATTATCTCTTTGAATTCCTAGGTGCGGAGGTGACATACATTGACATGAACGCTTACAACAAAGGTCGGCTCCAATCATCCTTCTGGATCGTTGATAAACAGCACATTTACATTGGTAGTGCCAGCTTGGACTGGAGGTCACTAGGGCAGGTAACTTTTTCATATGATATCACTCAAAGAATATGCAATGTCCAAAAACTACCTATCACAAAACCTTCCACTGTAGCTTGGGGAAATCAAATAATTTTCTAATATTATTTTTGTATTTTAATCAGTATATTAATGATAGCTGTGACTGTTCATTTCATGTGAAAATGTTAAGCCCTTCATTAGCAGAATCATTGTAAAAGAAATCAACCAGATGTGCCTCTTGGAAGCTATATACAGTTGGAGCACAGCAAAACAGGTTGGTGTATAATTTAAATTAATCAAATTCAGCTTTTCCAAATGAGATCAAGCATTTTATAAAAATGAAGAAATGCACTCATTTGTGATCCATGACTCTTTCATTTCATTTTATTTCATTGTTTATAATAACTCAATTTATTTCTCTTATAAATTTCAAAATGAACTAGTGGTTTTATTACTTTGCAATTTTTGGCAATGAGTTTTCCAAAGTCTTAAAAAGCTTTTATTGAATATCATACAGTTTCAGTGAACTAATATACATTAGAGGTAAGCCACACTAAATTAAAAAAATCTTTGTCTTTCATCATTCAGGTAGTTCTATCATATTATACAAGGTGTCCCAAAAGGCTTATTCCATTTTTCACCTTTAATAGCTGAAAACTTCACTAAGACTTTTGAGATACTCTACATATGGATTATCTAGAAAACATGCGATTTCCATTATATAGGCATACAAAGCTAACAGCAATGTAAAGTTCAGAGCCAATATTTTTATTTTATATTATGTATTTTATATATCACGTAAATATAATATTATATGTAATATAAATATATTTTAGCCAAAAGTTTAAAAATTCATATTATTTAAAACTGCAAGTGAATTTAGTGAGGCAGCATATTCTGGAGTCATAGATCTTGGGTTTAAATCCTGAATTTGACACATATTACTTGTGTGACCTTGGACAAGCATTCAGCTTTCCTGAGTGTCAGTTTCTTCAACTGGAAAAAATTAGGGAATTGAACTAGATGGCCTCTGCAATCCCTTCTTTATCTCAATCTGTGACCCTGTAAGGAAAAGGAATTATATTTCCAGGTATCTCCCAAGTTATCTTGAAGAAAAGAAAACCATAATGTCATATTAAGTAAATCTTTAGGGTGGTTATTGGACCACTTATCCCCCAATTCCCATCTTCTCCCTCCTTCTACCATGTACATGAAACCGTATGTATTTCTGTCCTGGTCTATAGAGTATATGAGTACGTTGAGATTTAATGAAAAGGGCACTGCACCTATGTTCATATTCTAGTCCTTCTTATTGGCAAGTCTTTTTCAATAGAATAAGAAAAGATTAATAATACCTTTATTATTAATTTTTCATTTTTATTATTGACTGAAGATTATTATAAGGAAAATGTTACATAAACATAATGTGTCATATGATATTTATTTCAGGGGTCCATGATTTTATCAGGGTGTGTTATTCCTTTCACTGAAACTACAACATAGTCATTTGCACACTTGCGATTGTTCACAATGTAGTCTCATCTTTATTCTTTCTTCTAATTTGATGTTGATTCTTTCTTCCACATAGTAGATAAACTAACTGTCCTCAGATAGCTCATGATGATAATGATATGACCTCTTCATGGGGCTTTAGTTTGCAAAGCTCTTTGCATGCATCATCATATGTGAGCTTCAAAACAATTGGGAACCACAGTTGTTATCCCTATTTCAGACATGAAGAAACTCAGCTCAGCAAGGTTAAGTGACAAATCACACAGCCAGTAAGTGTCCAAGGTAGGATTTTAACCCAGGTCTTCCTGACTCCAAGTCCTACATGATATACACTCTGCCACATTCCCCTCCAATGACTCCCATACCAGTAAACAGGGAGTCATTCCTTGTCGGTTACGGACCATAATTCCAAAGAACTTATAATCATCATGCTGTCCACATCCACATAGAGAACTGATTCAGTACTTAGAGTACAAACTAAAATTAAAATATTTTTTCTCTTCTTTTCTCTCTTTTTTTTTTAACATGGCTAATGTGGGAATTTGTTTTGATTGACTATACATACTTCTAACAGGTTTTGTTTTCTTGTCAATGAGTAGAGGATGGGGGGATCCAGAGCTTAAATTATGTAAAATAAAATGAATTTAAGGAAAAGTCATACTCAATTACTTATTTTTCTGATGTGACTGGATGCTCAATAATGACCAATATCTTCCAATTTTTTTTTTCTGGAAGAAAACATTTATTGTATATCAGCATGGAGTTTCTGAATATCCTTTGACTACTTTTGTGTACAATGTAATTTTCACCATTCCCCCTCACAGTGAAATCATTGAATTAAAAGACCTGAGTTCAAATCTGCCCTTGAATAGTTAATTAGTTGTATAACCCTGAACAAGTCATTTTACCTCTAACTCAGTTTCCTTATCTGTAAAAAGGAAATAATAATGTCACCTACCTCCCAGCATTGTTGTATGGATCAAGTGAGCTATTTTTAAAGTGCTTTATAACTTTATGTAAAGTTACCCACATTGTGGTCTACTTTATTTATACTCATAGACACTGCAAGATAAGGCAGCCAAGAAGCTCATAAAAACATATTTCTCATTGACGTTTGTACTCATCTCAACCAACTTTCCCAAATTCTATGATTCTTCAAGAAGAACCTTTAAGTTAGCCTCACATTGAGCTGCAGTTTTCTTTTTTCTTATTATTACATTTCCCATGAATGTCAGTATAGATGTGGTTCAGTTTTAATATTATGTTGATTCATTGGTCATTGGATAATGATTTCATATCTGGAGTGCCTACATTTAAATTAAGAAGGGGTATTGAGGCATGGTGGATAGAGCTGACCTTGAAGCCAGGAAGACCTTAAGTCCTACTCTGATCCATGCTGACTTTGGGACACTGGGCAAGTCACTCCACAAAGCTGTTGAATGATTTAAGTTGCAAAGGTGGTAATAAACTGCATGTAGAACAAAATTCCTCACCCAGGAGTTACCTAGACCAATGAAATCATAGGTCCAGCTCCTATCATTATTTCTACATTTAATATTATAGATATGTAAAGATTTGTGACTGATACCACTTTTCTGCCATGCCACTAGCACCACCACAAAAACATAAGACTGAGGGTCATTTCTTTTTATTTGCTTATTCCATTGGTTGCTATGGCTAAATAATTCATTGACTCATTTTTAACCTATTGATGAGTCTTTCCATACAAATGTAGTGTGTTTTTCCATCTACTCTGTAGCACTTCCCACCTGTCTTAGAGGACACGTGGACATTTGCTCTCTCTATTCTTCCCTTACTCTCCTAGGTTAAGATTCCTGGAAAAGGACTACCACCACAAAACTTCATCCAAACTTTCTCAAAATCCTAAGGGAAACCCTATTGTTGCAGAATATACTCCTGGTTACTATTTTTAGCTCTCAAGCTCCTATGAGTGTGCTTCCATTTACTCAAAATAAGCCATTCACTGTGTTAACACATTTAGATCTTAACCATTTACTTGGAAACAAGGCAAAACAATAACAACATTGTAGGTACTTACATATTTTTAAAATGCAGAAAGGAAAATTATATCACAATCCACTCAAATACCTGGATCATACTTTCCCACCAAATCATTCAGTATCACAGAGTAATTCTAAGAGAAACCTAACAGGGAAGGCACGAATGAGGAAAACCTATGAGCTTATGGTAACTCACAACTGCAACAATAAACTTCATAGTCCTCTTTCATTCTTGGGAGCTATCCATGAAAGTTCCTTGATAAATATGGACATTATATTGAGCAGATTCTTCCATGGATGAGCTAATATGATTCACATTGTGATTGATTAACACCTTATTACACATATATCAGCCAAACCAATTGATCTGTTTGGTGACTTCCCTGCTTCTAGCTATTTCCCTGCTCAGCTGAACTTGCTCCTCAAGTCAACAAGAAGGGGGCTAGTTCAGTGAGAAAGTTATGTTCTCTCTTTAACACAGTTCTGAAATTGTACTTGTATCTTTCTCTTTTCTTTCTGAGTTCCGATTTTAGGTCCTATCTGCAATTAATAATAGTTTTATCATTTGTAGCTAAATTCTCATCTATCTATATTAAATAAATTTGTCCCATAACCACTGAATAGTTTAGGTATCTGTATTCTCTAGTAATTTACTTAAAAGTTCTTTGGTTCTTCTTATACACATCACTGAAGCATTCTGTGTTCTCTATTCATTCCAGTATTTAATAGCGCTCTCGCGCTCGCTATCTCTCTCTCCTCTCTCTCTCCTTCCCTCCCTCCCTCCCCTCCATACATCTCTCCTTCTTCCCCTCTACCTCTAAATTATCAACTGCTATCTCAGGAGTCCAAGTTAGAGTAACCATTCCTTTAAAACTCTAAGCAGACCTATGTCCCAAACAAGTGAACTATCAAAAAGACTTAACTTAGCAAGTGCTTTTCTCAGAAATAGACTTATGCCCTAGACATGATTTTCTCATCATGAAATCTTAGAACATCCTGAATGATAGCTATCTCTACTTTATCTTGGTGAAGGACAGAAAATTTGCAGATGAGTCAGAGACTGAAGGAGAGAAGTGCTATGACCGAGTTCCATAACTTACTACAAAACAAGTTCCCTTTCTAGTGAGTATTCAGTTCCTTGTTGTCTGTATACTTATAGTGCAATAGCAAGTACTTGTCAGAACTGTTAACTAGGAATTCTGGCAGCTGATGGGGCACAGAAAAAAATCCTGTACCCTTTGGGTAAATCTCCTGGCAAGCTATCAGAAGAAATAGAGAAAAGAGGGAAGCAGAAGACAGGATAGTAAGGCAGGAGAAGGGCAGTAAGGCTTCAGGGTATCACCTCACTGGATGATTTCTGGGAAAGAGTTGGAGGGAACAGAAGATGGCAAATGAAGAAGCAGGATTGAATTGGAAGGGCAGATACTAGTGGTAGAAGGTGGCCTCCAGGAATAGTATAGTAACACTTGGAAACCCTGGAGAAGGAGACGGTGGGGGGGAGGATTAAGGAAAAGGGTTGTAGGATCTTTGTGGCTCAGTACTTTTCAGGGTGAATAGATGAACTCAAGACATTTGGATGGCAACAACAGAGAAAATAAGCCAATCCTTCTCCTCCTCCCCCCTCCATGCCCTAGTCACCTTACCCTAGTTTAAGACTCTGCTATTTGTCGAGTTACAAATATGTGGTTACATTATTTCATTGTTAGTGCCATTTACTTTCTATATAGATATGAACCTAGACTATGCCTTTTGAGGTACTCATTTGCATTTCCTATTTCCAGAGCTAGAAAATGGCAAGACAATTAACTGACTAGATTCTTAGTGTCATCCATTCAATATTTCATAAGAAATGTCTGAATAATCTGTTATTGTATGTTACTATGGGATGTTTAAAATTCTGCTTGAATCAATATATTATTCTTTACTATAGATTTAAGTTAATAGAAAAACAAATGATGAATTCATTTTCCCACGTACTATAAATCCATTATTAGAAAATATTTTGAGATGTTGCTGTATATACCAGAAATTCCCATAAGCATAGAAGGCAAAAAATGATACACAATCATCTGATTGGGAGTTTTCCTGAGGAAGATCACAGCAGTGTGTGGTCAAAACAAAAGAAGGTGCAGACCATTTAATCAAGACATTTCTTCAAATTTTAGTGTCTTGGTCATCAAAGATAAGAATTTCCTGGAGTTATTCTTTTTGATCCAGAATTTCTTTTTCTCCTTCTGTGTGTGTGTGTGTGTGTGTGTATGTACATGTGTTTTAAGTGAAGTATGTAACTCACAACAGACTCCATCAATAACTTCCCACCTGCCCTGCCCCAATATTCCTGAATTGTTATAATTAACATATTTATTTGGACATGATTTCATGCTGAAGGGTATCTAGAAAGTATTTTAGGTACCATTTAATCCATCCCCTCTTTTCAAATGCAAAAACAGTCCTAGAGAGCTTAACTGAACCAAGGTCATACAGTAAATAAGCAACAGACCTAAGATTTTCCAGTTCAAACTTAGGTTCTCCAATATTCTTTTTTTTTTCTTTTTGGAGGGGGGAAGGCAGGGAAATTGGGGTTAAGTGACTTGCCCAAGGTCATACAGCTAGTAAGTGTTAAGTGTCTGAGACTAGATTTGAACTCAGGTCCTCCTGACTCCAGGACCGGTGCTCTACTCACTGTGCCACCTAGCTGCCCCTCCAATATTCTTTAGAGAGAAAATTTAGTTTGCTTAAGTTCTAATAACTGTTCTGTTTTTGGCAGTTGAGGCTTAAATTGGAATTAATCAAGATAGTTCCACAATCAATGCAATGAAGTTATAGTATAGTGAGCTTCTTTGGGGAGGGGATGGTTTTCAAAGGGTCACATTAATGAATTGGCCAGGGCTATTATGGATGAATTAATCCTCCCAAAAAGTGAGTTATTAGAGTTATTTACTTTTCCCTTTTCCCCTGAAACCAACAAAGCTTCATTGAGGCCACTGAGGAGCCTAGACACATGCATGTGTACAATTTCTTCCAGCCCCCACACCCTCTCTCATTGCTAGTGGCAGCTTTGAAGCAGAATCATATGAAATCTTCTTGTGCTTTCACTCACAGAGCCTGAAATGAATGCCTGCACCATAATTTCGGAAAACCAGCCTTCTAAAAAGGCATGAGCATCCCTAGGAAGCACCTCTTTAGCATCCCAAATTTGAGAGTTCCAGGATGCCACATACTAGAAAGGAAAGGAGTGTCATAGTAACAGCAACTTCTTGAAGAAAAAAAAGCATTTTAGAATCTATCCCCTCTGGTGTGAGGAAAGGGATGTAGCAGGATTACTGTGTTCAGACTGCTTGGTGAAAAGAAGATGCGTTGTCCGTAGGCTGGAGGAACTCAGGGGATTAAGCCAAAATATGGGGGAAGCAAAAGACCTGGACTTTGTGGATAGTGTGAGTCCGGTGCAAAGGGCCTAACAACACTATTTTTGTCCCTCCCCTCCCCAGAGGACAATTCAAGCCTTTAAGGTAGTAACATAAGATTACTAACATAAGAGGTCTTCATGCATCCTTGGTGTTCAAATAGAAGTCATGGGAATGTTAAGGAGTTGCCTCTGTAGCAGCCCTAAATTCCTTTACATTCCGAGTTACATACATGATGAAGTAGGTCACAGGATCCAATGTAGTTAGAGATAAATGTAATAAACAGAGAGAGATAGAGGTATAGGAGCATGATAGTATGAGTCCAATCATTCCGCCAGTCGCACTTACTAGGTAGGACCATGGGCAAGTCTCTTGATCTCTTTGAGCCTCAGTTTCCTCAGTAATAATACCTGTAGTACCTGCTTCATATTAAGAGACTCGTGAGATGATATATGTAAAATGTTTTGCAAACTTTAAAGTGCCATTGGAGTGCTTATTATTACATGGATATATAAAGCCTTTTTTAATTGTCTGAGTTACCTTAAATTCACCTGTGCTATGGGTTATGACTTGAAAAGAATAGGCTGTCAAAACCAGGCCCCCACACCTTCTTTATGGTTGTGGAGCTCCTTCTAAAGTCACAACCACTGGGGGGCCATTTGGGAAGAAAGAGAATCACTGTCACATTTTTCCACATGGGCGTCTTATTTTGTAAAGGCTCTTGGGGTCCTGAGAGCACCATGAAGGAGAGGAAAAATGAAGTACTAACAAAACTAAACAAAAAACTCCAGCTAGTATGTGAGTTAGAAAGAGAATGGAACAGCAGTATCCAAGCCACAGGATTATGTGGGTGTAAACCTGCAAAAAGAGCAGGGAAGAAAAGTGAAATTCTCCTGGTTTATAAAAAGTTATAGTTTGAAACTTTCCAAAGAAATGTATCTAAAATTATGATTCTCTCTCCTAAATAATATGTTGGGAATAGGAGAAAAGTCAGTAGGTTCATTGATAATCTGAATCTATGAAAATGAATACAGGGGGGGATTTTTTCATAAGACAAGAAAAAATTGAAGAGAGGTCAATTTAAATTTTGTTAGTGAGATGTAATTACAGATACAGAATTTTAGAGCTGGAGTGGACCTTGGTAATTATCTAGTCCACTCTCCTCAGTTTATAGATAAAAAAAAAAAAAACTAAGGCCCAATTGGTGATTTGCCTTGGGTCACACAGCTCACTGGAGAAGAGCAAGATTAGAACACAGGTCTTGCAAATCTCTCACAGACACAGAATCCAAGTCAGAAGGGACCTCAAGACCATATTATCTAGGATAACCAAACAGGAATCATTTGATCATCTCCAATGATCATCCAAACTTTTTTTGAAGACAAGTACTAAAGATCCTCCAAAGGTGAAAGATCTAAGAATTGGTCTGGCCATTCTTAGAAAATAATTGGAAATAACATTTTGAAAGTGACTAAAATGACCTTTGACTCAGAGATTCTAGTCCTTGAAAGAAACATACCAAAATATTTCTAGCAGTGTTCTTTGTAGTAGTGACCCCCCCCCAAAAAAAAACCCAAAACCCAAAAACAAAGTAAATGCCTGTTGGTTAGGAAATGAATAAACATGGTATATGAATGTTTTGGAATATTACTGTACCATAGGAATCAATGACTATGAGGAATACAGAGAAGTATAGGAAGGCATATATGAATTGATACTAAGTAAAGGAAGCAAAACCATGACACATTTTACAAAATGTAAAATAAAACAATATAAAAAATTAAATATAGCATTGGATAGTTAAAATGACCAATTTTGACCCTGGAGAAGAGATAAGAAAAGGTATCTCCCTCCCTTTTTTTGGCAAGAGTATGGAACTATGACTGTAGAATATTGCATGAACTGTCAGTCTAAATTGATGTTTTTGCTATTTTTTTCTGAACTACTTTTTAAATCTTTTTTATTCTTTTCTTTAAAAGGAGTGTCTTATTTGGTAGGGGAAAGCAGCATATGTTTAGAATTAAAGGTGATGTAAAAACAAAACCTGTTAATAAAAAACATTTAACATAAAATTTGCCAGTGTATACTTGAGACTATTCATGTCACAAGAGTCAGACATTTTAAGGTTGGAGTGGTTTCTCATGTGTCTTGGCTTTTAAATCCCAGTCCTGGAACATAACACCCCCAGTAGAAGAGTAGCTCCCATTTTTCAATCGTGAAGATCACAATATTACAAAGAAAAGTTTTCCTTTATAAAAAAGAGGCATCCAAAATAGAAATGCCTAAAAAAAGCAACCATAAGTCCCAGTATGATGAGACAGATTCACCACTTTCAAACACACACTTTACAACATTCTAAAAAAGGAAGAAAAACAAGCATAAATTCCTAAAGCAGCAGCAACTATTGGCCCCCAAACTGCATGTAAATCACTTGTAGTCTAGTGTAGGACTTCTTAAACTACTTCCACCCACAATGCCTTCAACACTTCTTAAGCTGGGTCATGACCCCATCTGAGGGGTCTTCTGGTAAAGTTCTCCCTCCTTCTAGTTCTTTCCATAAAAGTCCTTTTTTAAAAAAAAATCTCAGTATCTATTGGTCCCAGTGGGAGTAGAGATGGTAAATTGCCTTTGTTTCTTCTTCCTATCCCCATGTCATACATACCCTAGTTTCTCATATCCAGGCAGATATCAACTTTTCATTGGGATAAGGAGAAGAGGAAAATAACCTAGCATTCACACTGATTCCTGAGGAACATCTGCCCATAGATAATATTACTGTTGAAAATAATTTACTAGGAATATAGATGAACACAAACTGACTCTAGTGTTCCAAACCCAACCCTTTATTCCAAATTTACCCCCTTTGGTTCAATATGTAGCCAATGAATTGAAATGAGGAGCAAGAATAAAAAACTATTGGGGCAGCTAGGTGGCGCAGTGAGTAGAGCGTTGGCCCTAGAGTCAGAAGGACCTGAGTTTGGATCCGACCTCAGATACTTATCCCACACAAACAAAAACCTAGCTGTGTGACCTTCGTCAAGTTACTTAACCCCAATTGCCCTCCAAAAAAAAAAAAAAAGAATAAAAAACTATTGAATCTTAAAATAGTTTTGATTCTTCCTTTTATTTTGATGGAATCAAACTCCTTTTAAAAGGACAAAGTAATATGCTGTTTAGAAAACACAATTCAGGCATGAGAGGGGAGAAGTGAGTGTTAAGTGGTTATTTTTTAAAAATATATTGCATTTGTATAGTGTTTTCCAGTTTACAAAGTAATACTTTGTAAAAATCCCATAAGGTATGTAGGGCAGGGATTGTTACCTTCATTTTACAGATGAGGAAATTTAAGCCTTGAGTTACATGACTTGCCCAGGATCACATAGCCAGCAAGTTAACACCTCCTATTATTTATTCCCCGAACCTAGAACTCAACCAATGTATCTGTCCTAGGGGACAGCTAGGTGACGCAGTGACTAGGCCCTGAAGTCAGGAAATCCTGAGTTCAAATATCTTCAGACACTTGACACTTAACTAGCTGTATGACCTTGAACAAGTCACTTAACCCCAATTGCCTTGCCTTCCCTCCTCCAAAAAATAGAAAATTTAATATATATATTTTCATATATATCATATAGACAAGGATATACATATGTATATCCTTGTCTATATGATTTTTAAAATGTTTTCACTCCTAAAAGCATCACTTTTTGATAATAATAGTAATAATAACATTCTTCTAAAAACCCAATCTTTTCTTCATGTTATGAAGATGGGGGCAATGGCAAAATAATAGAGTGCCTATTGGGGGATGCATACCTAAGACTGTATGTACCCTGGGATAGCTACCATTGTTGTGAAGGCTTATTAGAAACCCTTCAATTCAGGTCAGTTGGGCTGTCATAATATCACTGATTGGGTTAGTACCCCAGCTAATGTGATGTAATTGACTCTATAAATCTAAGAAATACAAGGAGAAACATATATGGACTAGCCCTACTCAAAATCACCCAAATCATCTGTTTGACAGAAAAAAAAAAAAAAACCCAAGTAATCATCCCTCCAAGGTCAACTTCCACAAGATGGCTAGATACATTGGTACAAATCAGAAATACCAATATCCAACTTTCTGGAAATGCTTCAATGCATATGGTACTCACCCTAAAATAGGAAAATTACAAGCATACATAGTGTGAACAGAAGACAAGAATACTTTCGTTAGTATATCATATCAAAATTGGCTTTGCTTCCTTGAAATCACATAAGAATATATTACCTACCAATTCAGGACAATCATTTAAAGAAAAGCTTCTTAAACCTGGATTAGCTAAAATAAAAGATTTGAGGTACTACTATAATTTAAGGGAAAAGTTGAAGGCCTCATGGTCATTGAAAATCTTGTATTAAGATAACTCTAAAAATTAGACATAATTACAAATAATCGTGAATTATTTTGAAAAGGAGATGGGTATTCTTAGACTGGAATTCAGAAAGAGCTCATTTTTAGTTTGACAGCATGAATCTAACGTAGTAAACCATTAGTACTAAAGCAGGGTAATTTTAAAAGCTGCTATCTACTATTACCATCATTATTCGATGCATTCTTCCACAATATTTGAAAGAAAGTGTAAACGTCAAGCTATTAAGGAATATTCCCCCAAAGGATAGATGTAAAAAAAAAAAACACCATGGAAGAATAATTGGAAGGATCTATTAGAGATCTGTAGAAAAGCACTGGAAAATTCCATCAATCTCTAGCTGATAAATTCAAGAGAAATATTCCATCAATATCTAACTGGGGATGAGAATGAGAAATGCAGGAGAAAGATAATGGCCAACTAAAGGCAATTTAAAATGCCAAAAGGAATCTGGAAAATGAAAACATATAAAAAATTCTAGACTTGATTGATCAGCAATTGAAAGCAAAAGTCCAAAGGTTAAAGTGACTCAAGGAATAGAGAGCGTAAGAAAGAAAAAAATAAACTCTTAAATCAACAAAATCTTGATTATAGCATCTTGAGCAGTAAGGAAATTAGAGGCAAGAGAAACCCCACAAAGAAAGAAGGATGTGACAGATTTCTGGTTGTCTATATAGACACAAGAAGTACAACACAATGAAAATGGCAAGGTGATTTAAACAAGAAACAGAAAGCTTGCACAGCATGAATACAATGAACAACAGAATAGTTCTATCATAGGAGGTTACTTAATCCTAGCTTCCCTGCAAAATTGGAAAGCAGCAGGTGGCCAGATAAGATACATAATTATTGACTCAGACACTTCATGGTAATTCATGAATTACTAGCAAAGCACTTTTTCAGCTTTATTTCAGTTACAAAATTGGTCTCATTTTTTATAGGAAACATCATATCTACCAAAATTTGAGAACACCAGTAATTCCTCCAAATATGTCGGTTATCTGTCCATGTGCTTTATAACAACAGTGGCAAACTCAAATACAAATGGGTCCACTAATCCATACATAAGGATTCCTGTGAGATACTATTGACTTACAAAACCATATGCTACTATAATATATGTCCTATTGAATTACTTATTTTGTCAAATATTTCCCAATTACATTTTAATCTGATTCAGGCAGCATTGGGAGTGTCCAGATGCAACCTACTGCCCATATTTGATAGTTCTGCCTTATGCAATGTATTCTTGGCTTTTATTTCTTCCCCACCCACCCCCCAAAAATATATATAAACATATATGAGAAAGAATATCTCAGCTAAAGAACAGAAAGAGGGGACAAAAAGTTCCAGGTATGTGATTAATTTATTAACAATCCAGTAATGAGTAAACAAACTATTTAAAGAACAGTAACACTTATAATACTATTATTGATTATTGCAAGCCTTTGACTCACTTCTACATTCATAGCTTATACTATAAAGCTATAAAATAGACCCAAATGTTCAATCATTGGATGGTGGTAATACTTAGAAGTATTATCTAAAGTACAGTGAGATCTTCTGACTATTTGGTTTTCACGTGGAAAACTGTTTTCTATTTTAACCATGCACAATAATGTCAAGAATAATTGATACAAATATAATAATTGATATAAAAAGCACCATCTTTCAGAGAGACAATTTAAACCACTTATGGTTCTGCCAAGCCTTAAATCCAGAATCATCTCTCTTAAAACTGAGTACATACAGTTTCCAAGTTAAAGAAAAAAAGACTTGCGTCAAAACACTTATCAATAACTTGAAGAATGTGGCTGACATAAAGTTAAATGGCTTCACCAAAAAATATGACTGACAGTGTCTCTATCTAGTGAAATCTTTCACTACTTATATCAAATGTCACTTAGACTTTATAGATAGATAGATAGATAGATAGATAGATAGATAGATAGATAGATAGATGTCTTAATGTACTCCAAGGAAAGATGGGCACTGAAAACTTTGCACTTGAATCTAGAATTCAGATAATCAATGGATAAAGATGATAATTACAAATATCTTTGTCTCTTCCATACATGAAACAAAAATAAATCCATCAAGGAGAAAGCTGTGATTATATATGTCAAGAGCCTACCACCTTCCAATTAGAGCTCAATGGTGAGAACATATTTAAGGTAACTATTATCTGAACAATACCTGTCTTGAAACATAATCTTATAACTATAAAATGGTCCACAGTAGAGTTGAAAAATAACTCATACAATATTAGTGAAACATTGTAAATGCTTAGAAATGCGTGTTTACTTAACCCAACACTCAAGTAACTGTGGAAAGATGAAAACTTCATCATCAAAAAAGACCAAAAAGGATAGACATCCTTTAAACACATGATAAATAGATTAAAAACTTACAGAACTACATTAGAAACAAGAAGACACCATTTCACCAAGCAGTAGGAAAGGTTGACAATAGGTTCATACCATTGGATTTATCTAAGAAAACCTAAATAGCTTATCTTTAAATAAAGCATATGAAATGATTAAGTTAAGAGAGTGGATGGAATCAAAAGGCCCTCCATCGACATAAATTCAATTAATGATATGTTGTTGAAGAAATATTGATCAAATGTCACACAGATTTGCTTGTAGAAACACAGGGATTTATAAAAGCAATTCAGTACAGATCAGTTATCACCAGATATTACAAAAGGGTTGTTTATTCTTAAGGTTCCTAGATTTATTAATTAATGTAGCTTATACAGCAAAATGTTACAAATTCTGTTGTCAGCATCAGTAAAAGTTGCAAAAACTGAACACTTACCAAATATGTACTAAGACATGAGTTGATAGCTAGAATTATACAGAAGAAGCTAGCTATTTTTTTCACAAATTAGCAGATGACAAACACCCATACCACAAATACAGATTTTCCTTGAGATTTCAACTAAACTGTACTGGAACTAAGACAGCTAGGTGGCACAGTGGATAGAGTGCTAGACCTGGAGTCAGGAAGACTCATCCTCCTGAGTTTAAATTTGACTTCAGCCACTTACTAGCATTGTGACCCTCGGTAAGTCACTCCAGTATCTTTGCCAAGAAACCCCCAAATGGGGTCACAAAGAGGTGGACGTGACTGAACAACAAATGGTATGAAATTGGACTATTATAATAGATCAAACTGTCACCTAAAATAACCCGAACATAAAATCAGTCCACAAAAATTTAAGAAAAACATATTGTTAAATGTTGACATACCAAATACTATTAATCCCAAAGCCATGGGAAACAAAAACCCAAAGTCAAAATGTAGAGAATTAGCAGAAGAAACACAAATCACGTGGGAACAGTTTGAGACAGTATCATCTCCTTTGCTATGTATGCTTATTTAAATTTTCCTGAAGATACTCTCAGTGAACCTACAAAAGATGACTTTATATCCTAATGCCTTTATTTGTTTTCTTAAATAGTTACTTTTATCTACTCATGCAGTGATCTGTAGACCCTTAAATGCAAAATGAAAATAACAAGAGAGTGACTTGCCCAATGACCCTTTCTATATGAACTCCTTCAAGAAAAGATGAATAAGATTGTTCTATTAATAATAATGATTCCTATCATCCTCTTTGCTCCCACAATCATCCTATAAACACTTAGAATGAATCTTCAGAACATGGACTTATATTCTAACACTTTTGAACTCTTTTTTTTTTTTGAGGGGCAATTGGGGTTAAGTGACTTGCCCAAGGTCACATGGCTAGTTTTTGTGTTGAGTCTGAGGCCAAATTTGAACTCAGGTCCTCCTGACTCCAGGGCCGGTACTCTATTCACTATGCCACCTAGCCACCCCTTATTCTAACACTTTTGTACAAACATGAAAAGAAATTATTTTATCCACCTGAAAAATAGTCCCCCAAATATTAAGCAAATAAGACCAAGATAGAGAGATTGACTTGTCCGTGGACCATTTACATGAACTCTATCACATATGTGATAGATACAGTAGATAACACTCTGTGTGACGGATTAACTCTATCACATATAAGAACAATAGGGATAATCCTAAACAGAATGCTATCAGACATTTATATAGCACTTTGAAGTCTTTGGGGTATTTTGTAGACAATACTTCGTCGGAGTAACTAGATGTCAGAATGAAACTGAAAACACAGCAAAGCACAGAGATAATTTAGCTGCAAACACAAGAGAGAACAATTAATCATCCCCGGGAAATATCTGTTGAAAGAAAACAAAAGATTAGTGTTTCCCTCCCTCAATATTGATTTAAGAAATTGCCCTCACTTCTTAAAAATGTCATTGTTGTTTGCAGAATTCTAAATGAAATGAGGGGGCTGAATTCTTATTTTAAAAAATGAACTGCATGTATAATATTTCTGTATAACTATTCCAGCACTGATTCAAGCTTATGCATAATTTCCACAGTGTTGAAAGCAACTTTATATGGAAGATAATACTATTTAAAAGAGATTTAAATAGAGACATAAACATTCTTCTCTGTGTTTTCATGGGAAAAATTCCAACATAACAAGTCTATTGCATTCTGTGCATAGTCATGATTTCAACATTTGGATAAAGTAATAAGATTATCTTTTGTCTTATGGGACTGTTTTCCTAAGGAGAGTTAAGTTAGCCGTAGTTCATTGTCAGATGTATTAATACATTTATTTCCAAAACTTCTCCCTTATTTTCCTCTACTCATCCACTCCCTACTTCCATCAAATGTCTGTTGTTGTTCATTTGTTCAGTCACACATCAGACCCTTCTATCCTCTACTGTATCTCAAAGTCTTTCCAAGTTTATGTTTCTTGTTTTCATGACATTATCTATCCATCTCATCCTTTGCCATCCTCTTTTCCTTTTGCCTTCAAACTTTCCCAACACAAGGGTCTTTTCCAATAAGTCCTATCTTCTCATTATGTGGTCAAAGTATTTAAGCTTCAACTTTATTATCTGACCTTCAAGTAAAGAGCCTGAATTAATTTCTGATTTGATCTCGTTGATATCCAAGGGACTCTCAAAAGTCTTCTCAGCTCCACAATTTGAAAGCATCAAATTCTCATGGCTATTCATTGGTCCTGGAAAATCACAGCTTTGACTATATGGACCTTTGTTGGCAAAGTGTCCCTGCTTTTTATAGTACACTGTTCAGTTTTCTTTACAAGGAGCAAGTGTCTTTTAATTTCATGGCTGCAGTTGCTGTCTGCAGTGATCTTTAAGCCCAGTAATATATATCTGACACTGCTTCCCTTTCTTCTCCCTCTGCCAAGTAGTGACTGGACCTGTTGCCAAGATCATAGGTTGTTGGGTTGTTTCATATATATATATATATATATATCTGTTTTAAATGGCTTGGCAATCTAGTTGCATTGGTAAATTGCTAATTAAGTGTTGTCAAAGAGCCAATACAAGTGTCAGTTACTTCTAATGTGTCCTTTGCTAAGATTTTTTCTTTTGGTAATGGAGCCTAAAATGAACCTCTCTCCTGTTCCTGGTTTCTATGTCAGCAAATATCATCACTCAATAGTACTGGTTTGTTCAAAAGGAACTTATTTGATAAATGTGACAAATAGAGTGTCTTTGTATATGAAGATGAAACACACCTGTCTAAATCTAGGAACCTTAGGGGTGAAATGTGATGGAGAACATTTGTATACAGGATAGAGAAATAAAAATAAAATTATCATCAAAGTGGAGCAGGGGGAAGCAATGGAATAATGAGTTTTTGATGCAGGCCACAAAATCCTTCTGTGAATCATAGATCCATATTATTATTGCAGCAAAAATAGAGCCTGGGAACCCAGGCAGTCTGGACATCTGCTGGTGTTAATTCACTACAGTGTCTTTGCCATTGTGGAAACAAGAAATTCTTGTTCATTGTTGAAAAAAATGAATGAATAACAACAGAACAGCTGGGAAAAAAAAAACTATTTTGCCTTACTAACAATTTCACCTTCCAAATAAGAGAAGAGGCAATAACATGTGTTAATATAATAATAATAATTATAATAATATTTATGTAGCACTTTGAGGCTTGTAAAGCACTTCCCAAATATTCTCTCTTTTATCCTCACAACAACCCTGGGAAGTAGCTGCTATTATTATCATCATTTTACAGAGGAGGAAATTGAGGCTAAGTGACTTACCTAAGATCATCCAGCTAGTAAGTCTGAGTTCTTCCAGGCCTGGCTGTCGGTCCATTGTGCCATCTAGCTGCCAATTATGAACCTGCATCTGATTAATAAATAGAAATTGGTCAATAAACTAGATACAAAGGCAATCTTAGATTTGTGGCAGGTGAGGCAATTTAGATTTGTGATAGGGGCAGAGAGCAGGATGAAGCAAAGATAAGAAGTTTTGAGCCTGAACTACCAATAGAATAGTGACATCAACAAAATCAGAGGGAAGAAGGTGGCTTAGTGGATAGAATGCTCAACTTGGAGTTAGGAATACCTTGAATTATAATCCTGCCTAAAACCTTACTAGCTATGTAACCCTAGGTAAATCACTTAGCCTCTACCTTCCTCAGTTTTAACATCTATAAAATGGAGGGACTAGCCCCATTTCTCAAGGTTGTTATAAAGACAAAATGAGAATATATTAAGCATTATATAGAATTTTAAAAGATATATAGGTAGATAATATGTATGAATAAATGTAGTAAATGTATTAAGAACTTACTGTGTGTCAGGCATTGTGCTACATTCTAGTAATACAAAATATAATAATAATAAATAATAATAAAATATAAGCAAAAAAGACAGTGCCTTCCCTCAAGGAGTTTACATTCTAACGTAAGCTAACATAAAGGGGACCTAGAAGGGGTATAAAAGAAGTATGTGCGCAATGGTGTGGTGTAGGGATGACCTAAAATTAGCATAAAGAACAGAACTACTAGATAAGGTACCTTATGGAAGGACTGGGAGATGGGGGAAGGAAATCCCTAGTTTCAGTGGAGAGGAGATGAAAATGACTAGAGTGTAGAAAACATGATGAGGAGATGGTAAAAGTTTAAGATATTATATATTCATGATTATTATATTGCTAAATATTAAATAGGGCAGTGATTGGAGGAAAATGGTAAATTCAAGTTTGGCCGTGTTGAATTTGAGATGTCAGGATGTCTAGGTGGAAATAACTTGAAGGCAGTTGGCAATCAGAATAAGAGAGCTCTTGTCTGAAGATAGATATCTGTAAGTCATCTACACAAACATGATGAATGAGACTGCCAAGAAGAGAATTTACAGAAAATAAGAGGAATAATGACAGAAACTTGGAATATTAAGTTTTAGAGAGCAGGAAGAAGACAAGGGACCAGCAAAGGGGACCTAAAAAAGACTGGTCAATGAAGTGAAAGGAGAGTGAGGATAAAGCAGTATGACAGAAAATAAGAAAATAGACTAATTAAGTGAAGGAATTGGCCAGGAGTTTGGAATGGGGAGGAAAAAAGCCAAGGAGAATGCAAACGGAGTCATAGGATTTGGCACAGAATCAGAGGTCTAGAGCTGGAATGGACCCCAGAAATCACCTATTCCAAACCTTTCATTTTATAGATAAGTAAAGTGAGATCCCGAGAAAATAAGTGACCTTTAAGAAAATCACACAAGTAATAAGTATGAGACATGATTTGAACCGAGCTCCTTTGAGTCCCAGTGCTCCTTCCCTTATATCACATGGCCTCTCTCATTGAGACAAGCAATTGAAGTGGAACAGTGGGCAAGATGAGGCAACATAGACCAATTTTTCTAGAAGTTTGGCAGTGATCGGGGGATACAGAACATGACAGTTTAAGAATATACTAGGGTCAAGGAAAATGCTATTTGAAGATAGGCAAGGTAAGGGTTTGGGGGAAAAATAATTCTTGTTTTGGACATGTTGAGTTGGAATGCCTATATAACATCTAAAATGAGGTATCCAGAAGGTAGCTAGAAAGAGATTAAGGTTATGTATATATATATATATGAAAATAATCTGCACAGAGGTAATTGTACCCATGGGGGCTGATGAGATCTCCAGCTGAGATAGTATAGAGGGAGAAGAGAAGAAGGCCCAGGGTAGAACTTTGGAAAGATACTCACAATTAGTGGTTGTGAGCTGGCTGAAAAACTGACCAAGTTGATGAAAGGTCAGTCAAGTAGGAAAAGAACTAGGAGAAAAAGGTGTCATGAAAACCTAAAGAAGACAGATTATCAATGAGAAGAGAGTAATTTAAAGAGGCCAAGAATAATGAGAATTGAGAAAAATGGCCATTAGAATATAGTGGCTCTTGGAACTAAGGATAATTTAGCAATTAAGGGGTAGACAGACTTTCTATCCTTTACTTGTTTGCATTTCTAAGGAAGAAAGAGAACAGCTGAACATATGTTGAACATCTATTTCCTTGTATATGTTGGAGACATAATTGAGAATACTAGTATTGGCTCAGGGACATGGGACTGGGAATAGAATTAAGGAAAGAACTTCACAAGAAAATTGCCCAAACTGGGATAGACTCCATCTTTTTCTGCCTGTTTGTTCTATGGGGAGAAAAGGGGGAGAGGAAATTAAAGAGGCATTCTATCATCAGGTTACTGCCCACCTCTTACTTTCAACTGACTGCCTGTTGAGTGACTTGATCCCTTGTAGATCTCACATTTATTCATTAGCTTGTTTATAGTTTCAATCTAATTTGAAAAGCATTTATTAGTTTATTATTTGATTTATTAATTTATTATTACAACATGCAAGGTAAAGGGAGATACAAAATCTAGGAAAGAAGAAGGGGAAATGGAATAACTATGTGTATAATCTTAGAAATATGACAATGTAGAAAAGCCTTTGGGATGGAGCTATTTAAATGTAGGGAAATGAAAAGTAAAATAATTAGCAACTTCAGACACCCTCACTTAAACCCAATTCATTTGCAAGTCATGGCATTACCTTACCGATGTCACGTTCCTCTTTGAGGATGAAGGACATACAATAACAAAATGAGCAGGAGAAGGAAATGGCAAACCATTACAGTATCTTTGCCAAGAGAACCACAAATGGGTGATCATGAAAAGTCAGACATGATGGAAAAATGACTGGGGAACAGCAATATGTTCTTAGAGTAACAAAGCAGTATGGAAAATTCCCTATACTTAAGTCACTTGCATTCCAGCTTGGAAGAGTAGGTATCTTCTAGTCTAAATTTTTACCCCATTCAGGGAATCCCTTCTACAGCATCTCTGACAGATGGCCGTCTAGTGTCTGCTTGAATATATCCAATGACATGTTCATGATTTTGCAAAGAATCATCATATTGAAATGAAATCTGTTTTTGTAACTCTGATGAAATGTAAGTTCCTTAAGAGTAGGGATTGTATTTTTGTTTTGTTTTGTTTTTTGTCTTTGAATCTCTAGGGCTTTGCATATAATAAGTGCTTAACACATCCATTAATATTAATTGTTGATGGCAGTGAATTATGATGCATTCTGATTGGCTATTGCTATCAGTGTTCAAGTCTTATCTCCAAGCCAGACTATAAGCTTCTTTAGCTCAGGGACCAAGTTTGTATATTTCACAGAAACTATCACAGCACTCTATACACACTCAGTGCCGAATAAATGGTTAACTTGTATTGTAGTTTTGTTCTTTCTCCTGAAAGAACACAGGACAAGTATAATCTCTATGTTCCATGGCAGCTCTTCAAACATTGGAAAACAAAGATAACATTTCCCCTCAAAGCCTAGTTACCTGCAGTTTCTTTTAGTTCATGTTAGGCTTAGGACCATCTAAAACCACAAGATTTTAAGTCTTTCATTCCATGAAGCAGTGGAATGATTCAATGGATAAAATGCTGAGCCTGGAGTCAAAAAGACGAGTTTGAATGTGGACTCAGACACTTACTAGCCATGTGACCCAGTCAGTTCCCTTAACTTCTGTTTGTCTCAGTTTTCTCAACTTTAAAATAGAGATAATACTAACACTACCTCCTATGGTAGTTGTGAGAACCAAATGAGATTTGCAAAGACTTTAAGCATAAGTCCTGGCCAAAAAAAGTAGGTTTTTAATAAATTATTTTCCCCCATGAACATTTTTGCATCAATTATTGCCAAACAAGCTACCTATACAAATGATTTTTTATTCCCAGATACAGGACTTTATATCTGGTCCTGATGAATGTAATCTTATTGACTTTAGTGTTTTGGTACATCTAAACCACTTTGATTTTGTTGGTTTATGTGCAATGTTCCAACTGTCTAAACCATTGATTCTGTAACCTCTTAGATCAGCTTTCTCTTCCTAGCTTTTGGCCATCTGTAAATCTGAGAAGTATAGTCAGAAAAAAAATTGGACAAGACAAAGTCAAAAACATCCCAACAGCCCTTGAATATGGACCTCCCCATATAGTCCATCCCTATATCTGCAGTGTTTTTCTTATGTAGTAGTCTAATAAATATATCTAAAAAGGAAACTTTCATTTGACATGAATAGGTCTTAGGGGAGCCTTTATTGATAGTGGTATTATTTTCTAAATGTCCACAAAGCATCTAAGCAGTAGTTTCTGAAATTCATTCCCTTTTAATGAAAATTGGAACAAATACTGATCAGCAATCTTTGAGTATCTTTCTCATCTCATCATCATTCCTCAAAGCTTATCAACAGTGGCTTTGGAATCTCATCTCCAACATCCTTTAGTTCTATAGGAAATAATTCATCCCAGCATAGAGACTTGAGCCCATTTAAAGGAGTTGAATTATTTCCTACCAATTCTATCTTTGCTTTATTTACCTTATTGAATATTGACATTGTGTCACATTGCAGCTTCTGCTCCTGGCCTGCAGACTGTAGGGGGACCAAATGATCAGTCTGAGGGTGAAGCAGTCTTGCTTTAACTTTCTTGGATCTGGATTATGGTCTAGGGTGGAGGTCCTGGGGTGTATGACCAGCTTGCCAGAGAGTGTGGAGGCTTCAGAGAGGGCTCAACCAATACCTCCAGCAGCTGAGAAAACCCCAGCATTTGGGACAGAAGCTCCCCTGACTGGTGGCAGAGTCCTACTGTGGCAAAAAGCCCAAAAGTCAAGTAATTGAGTGGCAACATGCCCAGGCAAAGGAAGCAAAACAAACAGAAGAATCCAACATTAGACTCCTATTTTGGGAGATAAAAAAGATCAAAGCATGGAACAGGAGGAAGACTGGGAGGTCAGAATTCCTGCACCAAAAGCCCCAAATGAAAATATGAGCTGATTACAGGCCATAGAGGACCTTAAGAAGCAGATAAGAGAAGAGGAGGAAAAATTGGGAAGAGAGATGAAAATGATACAAGAAAATTATGAAATAAGAGTCAACAGCCTGAGGAAAATAACACCTTAAAAAAACTAATTCAAATGGAAAAAGAGGCTGAAAAAGGCAATGAGGAAAGGAATGCCTTAAAAAGATGAATTTGCCAGATGGAAAAAGAATCTAAAAGCCTCACTAAGAAGAATCTTTCCCTCAGATTTAGAATGGACAAAAGGGAAACTAGTGACTTGTGAGGAATCAAGATGCTATTAAGCAGATCCAAACAAATGAAAGAATGGAAGGCAATGTGAAATATCTCATGGGAAAAACCACTGACCTGGAAAACAGATCCAGGAGAGAGAATTTAAAAATCATTGGACTACCTGAAAACCATGATCAAAGAAAGAATCTAGAAACCATCCTTCAAGAAATTCTCAAGGAAAACTGTCCTGATGTTTTAGAACCAGAAGGCAAAATAGAGGTTGAAAGAATCCACTGATCACCTCCTGAAAGAGATCCCAAAAAGAAAACTGCTAGGAATATTATAGCCAGGTTCTGGAATTCCCAGATCAAGGAGGGAATATTACAAGCAGCCAGGAAGAAACAATTTGAATATTGTGGAAACACAATCAGGATAACACAGGATCTGGCAGCTTCTACACTGAGGGATCAAAGGGTCTGGAATATGATATTCCAGAGGTCAAAGGAACTGGGATTAAAACCAAGACCTACCCAGCAAAACTGAGTATCATGTTTCAGGGGAAAATATATTGGCCATTCAGTGGAATAGAGGACTTTCAAGTATTCTTGAAGAAAAACCAGAGTTGAATAGAAAATATGACATTCAGATTCAAGAAGCAAGAGAAGCATGAAAAGGTAAACAGGGGAAAGAAATCATAAGGAACTTATCAAAGTTGAACTATTTTCATTCCTACATGGAAAAACGATAATTGTAACTGATGAAACTTTTCTCAGTATGAAAATAGTTGCAGGGAATTGAAATATACATACATACATACATACATACATACATACATATATATATATGTGTATATATATATGTGTGTATATATATATAGTCTTTATTAGAGGGTATATAGGTACATGACTACATATGTGAATGTTTATACATACATATATATATATATATATATAATTTACAGGTATATGTAGATAGAGGGCACAGGACCAATTTAATAGGAAGGGTGAATACTTAAAAGGTGAAATTAAGAGGTGCAAGAGGAATATAATGAGAGGAGATAGGGAGAGACAGAATAGGGCAAACTCTTTCATATAGAAGAGAGAAGGGGGGCGGCTAGGTGGTGCAGTGAGTAAGAGCTCCGGCCTCGGAGTTGGGATGACCTAAGATTGAAACCGGCCTCAGAAAATGAGCACCCACACATAAATAATGACTAGCAGTGTAACATTGAGCAAGTTACTTAACCCCAATTGCTTTAAAAAAAAAAGAGAGAGACAAGGGAAAATGGTTACAATGTAGGGGAAGAACAGGAAGGCAAAAGGGAATGGATCAACCTTATACTCATTGAATTTGGCTCAGGGAGGGAATGACATATACACTAAATAGGATATCTCCCCCTACAGGAGAGTAGGGAGGAAGGGCATGAGAGGGGGGATAATGGAAGGGAGGGCAGGCTTGTGGGGAGGGAAGTTGGAAGCACCCACTTTTGAAAAGGGACTGGGCCAAAGTAGAGAATAGAACAAGTGGGAGGTGGGATAGGAGGGAGGGAAATATAATCTGTCTTCTACAATATATCTACTATGGTAATGTTTTGCATTAGCTACACATGTACAACCTATATTGAATTGCTTATTTTCCCAGTAAGGGTGGGGGCCAAGGGAGGAAAGGAATGAATCTGTAATTCAAAGTTTTAAAACCAAATATATATATATATATACATATATATATACTATTATTAATACTATTTTACATGTAATTGGGAAATAAGAGGAGGGGATATCCTGGGGGACCAATATTTTGGGGAGTGGGTAGGGGAAAAACAGGGAGAAAATTTATAACCCAAAATCTGGCAGAAATGAAATAAACCAAAAGTTAATAAAGCATTTTAAAAAAAGAATTATTAAACTGCCTATACCCTTTGACCCACCTACTAGGTTTGTTTCCCAAGATGATTAGGGGAAAAAGGAAAAGAATCTATCTGTTATAAAATATTAGAAGCAACTCTCTTTGTGGTAGCAAGTAACTGAAAATTTGGAGGATGCCCATCAATTAGGGAATGGTTTAGCAAGTTGTGGCATATGATTGTGATGGAATACTACACTGTGCTATAAGAAATGATGATCTCATTAACCCAGTTTTACAGATAGGGAAACTAGGCTCTAAGATGTTACTTGTCTTGCTCATTGTTGTACATTAATTGTCAGATCAGGGGTGAGACAGAAAGCATCGTTACATTACAGGCATAATTCCTGTTCCTCCTTCTTAAAAATTGTAAGACTATTCAAGAATAAAAAGCACTGTTTTCTTTCACACTCAGTGGTGAGGTATGAAAGCTGGGAGAAAAAGAAATACAATATTCACACTCCTCTTAGCATGCAATGTCTTCCAACACCACTAACTTCCCAGGATAGGTAGGCTGTACAAACCAGGATAAAAATAATCAGCAGGTTTCTGGTCTCAGATTTTAACCTTTTGGTTTAATGTAGGTAGGCCCATCTTTATGATTTTTACTGGCCTGAAAATATTCATTACACTGAATGTTGAAATTTAGCTAGATTGGTCTTCAAATAACAAACATGCTATCTGTCATCAAGCTACATTTAAAGCTTTTCCAAGTCGACAACAAGCAAGCCAGTCACATTCTCTCCTTCATTCCTCTCCAGACTCCACTCCCAACTCTATAGACTTCTTTCTCCATGGTAACCCAGCAGACTCCTCCCTCTGGAAGCTCACTCTACCCCAGTGGAATACAAAGGTCCTCCACTTTTTACCTTCCTTTTTATGTATTGTCTTCTCTTATTTGAATATAAACTCTTTGAGGGCAAGACCTGCCTTTCTTTTGGCTTGTATTTTTATTCCTGTCACTTAGCATGATGCCTGGAACATAGTAAGTGTTTAATAAATGCTGTTGTCTTTTCCAGATTGGTAAGCCCTTCCTGAGTTTTTGTTCAGCTCTAATACTCTTCAAGGACCTAAAATCACCTCCATGACATTATGAGGTACTATAGAGTCCATTGTAATCTTTTATGGAACATATATGTAGACTTGTTTAATAACTCATGGTGGGGTGGCTAGGTAGCACAGTGAATACAGCACTAGCCCTGAAGTCAGGAGGACCTGAGTTCAAATCCAGCCTCAGACACTTGACATACTTACTAGCCATGTACCTTGGGCCAGTCACTTAACCCCAATTGCCCTGCTCTTCCCCTTCCAAAAAGAATAAAAAAAAAAAACTCATGGCTTGAGTTATAGTTATTTTCTGCAGTCATATATATCTTAGGGATAGTTCAGTGTTTTCCAGGTGTTGAAATTACAAGGTCAGCCTTGGGCAAATCACAACTTGAATTTCCTTACCTGTAAATCAGAAATAATAATTGTCCTTTCTACTGCACAAAGTTGTAAGACTCGAGGTCAGCATCCATTTATTAAGCATTTACTGGGTCTCAGAGACCATCTTAAGTACTGGTAATGCAAATATAAACCAAAAAAAAGGTGGTCACTGACATTAAAGAACTTGTATTCTAAAATGGGACAGACAACACATTTTTTAAAAAAACTGAAAGGGAAGGCAAAGTACATAGGTGGGGCAATGGTGGTAAAGTCTAGACTTGGGAACAGTGTTAGGAAAGGAATGAAAATGACTGACCTGAGTCCTTTTCTTAAAAAGGAGATTCTGGGAGGAACCAATCGGAGGAAGTTTCTGCTGTAACAGAGTGAACTTACAGAGTGAGAAGGCCAGGGGTGAAATGGATGTCTAGGTTGAAGATGCCACAGGGGATAAAAATGTCAAGGGATAAAGTGTTTGGGGAAGTACTACAAATGTATATAAGCATCAGGTACTGTTATTTTACATAAGTATTTGAGAGGTAATAAGCAGTATGGGATAGTGGATAGATGGCAGGGAGACTAAGGGTCAAATCTTCTTTCTCATATATAAGGTGAAACCCTGGTCAAGTCAGTTAAGTTCTTGGAGCCTCAGGCAACTCTCTAAAACTATAAACTACAATCTGCATCAGTTGGAAAAATTTGCTCAGTCTAGAGTTTCCTAAACCAATGAAATCACAGGTCTTTGAGAGGCATTCTGAAGTAGTTGCCTTTGTAGTTAGGAGCACCTGAGTTCAATTTTTAGAATATAGTAAGTACTTAATAAATGTTGTTGTCTTTTCCAGATTGGTAAGCCCTTTCTGAGTTTGTGTTCAGCTCCAATATTCCAGTTAATGCTGCCTTGAACAAGTACTACCTCTGTTGAGTATGTTCAGGTTACTGTCTCAGTGGCCTCAAGCAATTCTTTAAGACAGTAAGCTTCGGGTGGCTAGGTGGCGCAGTGAGTAGAGCGTTGGCCCTGGAGTCAGAAGGACCTGAGTTTGGATCCGGCCTCAGACACTCAACACACACAAACAAAAACCTAGCCGTGTGACCTTGGGCAAGTTACTTAACCCCAATTGCCCTCCAAAAAGGCAAAAAAAAAAGACAGTAGGCTTCAAGTACTGTCTAATCTGTATTACGGAAGGGAATTTCCATGCACAAAAAGTATGAACATAGGAAAAAAAAACAGATTTTTTTTTAACACGTCCCAACATGGATTCTAATCCATTGATGGTGCTGACCTAAAATTTTAATTGTCAAAGCTTGCTAAACAAATGTATGTGTACTTGTTTCTTTAACAAAAATATATTAAGATATCTCATGGGAGACTTCCAAAGGTTCTGTTCTGACAAAGGCAAATGTATTTATTACAATAGCTCTACTAACAAAAATTCATTTGGGTGAACTTCACTTCCTCATTCTTCTTTCATGGCTTTCATCTTTTAATAGGAAAAAAATTGTGATGTATTATCCCAATACAATGAGTTGCAGGAATACTCCTCCCCTTGCACATATAAATCATGTGGTGTGCTTCAGCTGCTACCCTGTATGCATCCATTACTGTAATTAGCTGTCACTTCACTCCTTTGTTGTTGGATTCACTAAAAACAGTCTTTTATATTTCCATAACCTTTCCTTGAGCTCCAGCAACTCTGTGACCAAAGTGTGTGCAGAAAATTAACTTAGCAGAAAATTAACTCTTCTCAGTTTTGACTCTTCTCTCTCCATCCAGAAACTTGCTAAATTACCTTGTTTCAGGTTTTAGCCAATCAGATGTGCCATATTTGGACCTGAAGAAGCGTCTAAAAATATACCCTTTCATTAGAATTGCCTAAGGCTTTGAGCATGACTGTTCCTGAAACAATGTCTCTGAATTTTATCTTAGCCTATAAGAGAAATCTGTGAAATGTGAATAACAATCCTGTAAAGATTACATACACACACAGAGTATATATACATATACAGAGAGAGAGAGAGAATGAGGAGGGGGAGAGAGGGGAGAAGGGGGAGAGAGGAAGAGAGGGAAGGGGAGGAGGAGGAAAGGGGGAGAGATGCAGGGGGAGAGGAAAGAGGAAGAGAGAAGAGAAGAGAGAAAGAGAGAAGAAGAGAGATGGGGAGAGACTGGGAGAGACAAGAAGAGGGAGGGGGAAAGAGGAGGAGAGAGAGAGAAAGAGAAGGAAGAGGAGAGAGACAGATAGACAGCAGACAGACAGAGTGCTATTACTAGAGTACATCATACTACCTTTCTCACTTCACAGACTTGGGGAGGAGAAATGACATATGTTTGCTTGATAAATGGTAAAGTTAAGTCTCAAATCCAAGTCTTTTGACTCCCTGTCTCTCATTCTTACCATGACACCTCTCTGTCCCTCTGCTAATTGCAGAACATTTTTCATCTTTTAGAATCAAGTATCTGATGAAGTGGCTTTGAAATAAAATGTCATTGTCTATCTGGAACTTGTGTTAGGGTAAAGTTACCTACTGAAAATGTAAGAATTTGGAAGTAATCAAAGAAGACTTGGAGGGAAAGGGAAGGGGATAAGCATTTGTTAAGCATATAATATATACCAGGTACCGTACTAAGTACTTTACAAACATTTCATTTGTTTCTCACAGTAATAATCCTGAGTGAGAAAGGTGCTGTTATAATTCCCATTTTATAGTTTAGGTAACTAAGACAGAGTTAAAGTCATTTGCTCAGGGTGACTTGGCTATTGCCTAAGGCTGGATTTAAATCCAGGTCTTTCTGACTCAAGGCCAAGTACTGGATCCACTGCACCCCCAGCTGCTTCTAATTAGGACCAATTAGTAGTCTATTACCAAGGTCCAGGTGAAAGGTTACAGGGGCTTGGTGTGGTGGTGGCTGTATGACTGAAGAGAAGGGAATTGATTTGACACACAATATAGACATAAACTCCAAAAGAATTGGCAATTAATTGGATATGGGGGATGAGGAGAAGGGAAAAGTCAAGAGTGACTCAGAAGACTGAAAATCTGGGCAATTAGAAGAATAGTGTTTTCCTAATTAGAAAAAGATGATAAATTCTGCTTGGGGTATACTAATTTTGAGATGTCCAACAAGCAGTGACGCCAGACTGGAGTTTGGGAGATAAATTAAGGTTAAATATAAAGATTCAGGACTCCTTTACATAGAGGAGCTGACCAGATTGCTAAGTGAAAAGGTATATATAGAGAAAAAAAAGAGCCTAGGACAGATCCTTGGGTCACACTTACAGTGAGGAAATAGGACGTGAAGGATAGTCCAGCAAAGGGGTTTGGTAGTCAGATAAGAAGGAGAACTAAGAGATAACTTTGCCACCAAAGACAGGAAAGGAGAAGGCACTTGAGAGAGTGGTGGAATAATGTCAAAAGATGCTGAGAAGTCAAGAGTGAGGCTAATTATAGTCACCTAATTTTGTTTACATATATATATATATATATATATATGCTCTGTCCCCAAGAGATGGTTCGTCATCAAGTATGAACACTTTTTTGAAAGAATGGCAAACTTTAGATGACCAAATGAAAACATGCTTCAAATCACTAATAGTTATAGTTAGAGAAATAAGCATTAAAACAATCCTGAGATTTTACCTCACATCCTGCAAATTAGTAGTAATAATAAAAAACAAAGGAAACTTTAAGTTTTGGAGGGGTTATGGGAAGACAGATGTACTACTAAGATATTATTGGTGGAGTGATTATTTGATCCAAAGATCCTGGAAAACAATTTGTAATCATTCAAGAAAAGTAATTGTATTGTTGATACATTTTGACTAGCAGTCCTACTGGACACACATTCCAAGGAGGTAAAAAAAAAATAGAAAGGAAAGTCCAATACATGGACTTCAGATATGATTGGTTCAGATTTTCCATGAGAAAATTCCACCTACCAATACAGACCAGCTATCGTTCTTCAACTTGACTTTTCAAGATTAGTTCACCAAGATTTTGAGTTAACCTATGGTTTTTATAACAGGTAGAATGTATGCTCCTTGAGGGCACGGACTATATCATTTTTGTATGGCTTATCATAGTGCCTATATTTAACGAAATTTTTTTACTGATTTGTCAATTGAATTTTCAAGGCTGGTTATCCTGAGAAGTTTTACTTAAGAATCGAAATAGTCATAGGGTCATTCATCATAAGTATTGAATTCAGATAACACGGTGTGGCACTTAAAGTGATATGGGAATTAGCACCTTTTGAAAAGTGATTAACATTAACTCTTTCATAGTCACCATTGTCATTGGCAGAAAAAGAAATTTTTAGCAGATATAAAATGTGCATGGTATTTTCTTAAGAAGGTAAAGGACACAGTCCTTGCCTTTTAAGAGCTTTCATCACAGTCCATTTAGCAATGGGCATCCCCAAATATTGTTTGTTTGCCCCTAATGAGTAGTATGCCATGACCTTATTTAATCCTCATCACCACTATTTTGAACACTACAATCAGAAAATACTTAAGTATTTTCTTCCATGTACCATTTTAAAATATTTTTAAATTCAAAAATATGTATTTTCTTTCCCTGCTAATTACACACACTCACACACACACACACACACACACACACACACACACACAGACAATGGGAAAAGAAAGCCCACATAAAAAATATGCAAAGTCAAGCAAAACTAGTTTCTACATTGGCATGTCCAAAAATATTTCTTTCATTCTGCATTTTGGGCCCATCTCTTGTCAGAAGATGAGTATAATCCCGCTTTATTGTTGATCTTCTGGAATTAAGGTTGGTCAGTTCATTGATCAAAGTCCTCAATTCATTTAAAGTTGCTTATTTTTATAATACTGTTATGTAAATTGTCCCCCTGCTTCTTCTCCCTTTGCTCTGTGTCAGTTCATACTAGTCTTCCTAGGTTTTTCTGATACCATGCTTTTTGTCATTTATTGTGACACAAGAACATTCCATTACAGTCTATGTACGTTTTTCAATTCTACAATTCCCAAAAGGCACCCTAATTACTTTAAACTAAAATTTGTTATTATAGCATGGGTAATCTCATGGTCTGTTACTTCTAAAGACTCTTAATTTCCTCATTATGGGTATTGCTTTTACTGACACATCACATGAACCTTAGTGGACAATTTCACCAATTGCTGTGGGAAGGAAAACTTCTATCCCTTAATGGCCAACTTTATGATGATTGTCTTTTCCACACATAGTTGGGATGGTACTAAAAGGACAGAAACAGAGCAGACTTCTAGAGTCTACTCAGGGCCTTCTCAGACTTAAAAGATGTTCCAGAGCTTTCTGTCTCCTTTAGGAAAACCTGGGTAGATTCTATGCTACCAGATTGTGAGGAGCAAAGGAGAATAATTAGTGAATAACAGAGGAGATCAGACCTGTGAAAGCAATACCTAACATAAATCAGTATGTAAATGTAATAGTCTATTATTGTTGCTAGTGGAAAAAATACTAGAAACCTCATTCTTTTATCAACTGGCAGTACTAGTTTAGACAAACAAATTTATCTGCCTGTGCCTCAGTTTCCTCTGTCAGTGGTTCAGGTCCTATGAGGGAAAGTCCCAAAGCCCTTGCTCAAGCTGTTCATGGGCTTTAAGATTGTCATTAATCATGCACACTTCAAAGTGGAGATACAAAACTAATTGTTGCAAATGACTGAAGTCTCACCTATTACCATGAATATTTCACACCTGAATGGTAATATTTTAACTCATTTTTAAGCTCATTAGTCTGAGTACTGATTTAGAGACAGGTATAGAGCTCCCCATGCATGAACTCTCGTTACCAAAGGATGTGGAGATGCTTTATAATGTCTGCAGTTTATACTGAAAGAGTATCTTTCCTTTAATAAAGTCCAATAACCACTTACAATTTCTAGAACTTTGATCACTATAATTTGGTTTCATCATCAAACTAATGCCTTGCTAATCTTCTATGAAAAATGTCTCCCATATAATAATTGCCATTATAATTTCTTACTGTTTTGGCTAATGGAGTGACATGACTTGGTATGTCCCATTTGTAAAGTGTAGATTGTATCCAACCCATTTGGACTTTCTGTGAATAAATAATACCCCACCATTCTGTAAATCACTGAAAGTTTACATAATAACAGAAGTTTGGAAAATTTTACTGGTGGCGATTTGTAAAGAGAGACAAGAATTCTCTACTCAGCCCTAAAATTAATTTAGAATTATAACAATCTTGGAGCCAGAAGCCAAACTTGAGTCATACCCAGGCATTCTTGAGGGACACACATAGTCTGTGATATGTGAACCAAGGCAGGAGTGGGGATTTTGTGATTTGAGCGGCAGCATCATTGGGGACACGTTCCAACCCCACCCAAGATTTAATGAGCTGCTCTGGAAATATTTGGTGACACAAAGGATAGAGGCAAAAAGACAATCTAAGAGAAAATAAAATAAAAGTAAAGCTGAGCTTTATCGTGAAAAAGGAGAAATCAAGGAGGGTCACTGACCCCCGGTAGGCATCTTGGAGTAGAAGTCTCAGGCTGAAAGTACTGATTACACCTAGATATTTCAAAGACTGAGAGAAGTTCCCTCCAAAAGATTTTCCCCCAAAATTCTCCTCCTTATGCCTGTACAAATATATTGCAATATACTGTGGTCCCCTTTTTTTTAGCCTACTTCCAAAATCCTGATTTTTTTCCCTCAAAAGAGAACAAGGTTTGGTTAGAGATAAATATAAATTTAAATCACGGCAGAAATATAAACCTCTGCCTGAATATTAGGAATTTTCTTAACTTGGGGGGGGGGGTCTTAGCTAGTGTAATTATCATACTAATTATCATGCATCTGATATAAATTCCATTAAACAGAGAAGAAGACAGTGTAGCACTGAGGTGCCATTATATTAATTCTGGCTAAAAAGTGAGCTAATTATTATAGCAGAATGTGACTCATTAAATCTCCAGAGAAAAGGAGAATTGGAAGGAGAGAGTACTGACTAGAGAAAAGCTCTCTCCTCTCCAGGGAGGAGATAGAAAGGGCTTGGGACAGATTTAGCTCTTCCTCTATCCATCATGGAAGAGGGAGGAAAAAAGGATTAATTTCTGGCCAGCCACCTGTACCCTCTACAGCAACACCAATAATCACCAATGTCATGCTAGTAAGAACAAAAGAAATTGATGAAATCAAACTGAAGTCTAAATTTGCTCTATAGAAGAGAAAGTAGGGTGCCATGTAAAGCAGAAATTTTTTCTTTTATTTATTCAACCAGTATTTGCTAAGAAACTATGTGCTTAGTTGTCTAGGCCCCAGGGATACAAATACAAACATGAAATAATCCTTCATTAAGCTTACAGTCTCTTTTTCTTCATGGCTTCCTCTACACACACACACACACACACACACACACACACACACACACACACACAGCAAACACACACTTGTCTACTGATTAATAGATAATTATAAGATTTCAAATATAAGCTCTCATTCCTTGGCATAAACTTAACCTGGTTATATTGTGAACCTCTACTCAGAACCCTCCACATCAACTGAATGGTTATTCACCTGTTAGTATTTGTATAACTATGATAAAACCACTTCCTTAATCTGCTCAATAATTTAATTTTTCCTTGCTTCAGCATTCTAGTATGCACTTTGATCTGTCTGGAAACCAATTTAAATCTCATTTAGATGATGTGTTTAGTTTCCTTCACAGATGGCAGACTTCCCACACCCTTTCTTCACATTACACCTGAGACCTTCACACAGCTATTGAATTAAAATATGCCTTTCAGTTATAATAGTAATCCTTCAGTTATAACTTTTTTGCTTTTATTTCTCAGTTTTGAAACTTACATCTTCAAAATATTCTGAAAGCTATGTTCAAGTAGTTTCTTGGGACACAGGGGAGCAGATTCTCATCTTTCTGAGCCCCCATGATCACCCTTAGTATGTTGAGGTCCCCTGAAGGAATCAGCAAAAACACTCTCATAGGAGCAAGACATGTGGTAAATGGAGGAGGCTGAAGAGTTGGCCCCAATTCTTTCGCTAGCTATGAATTCGCCTGCCAGACAAGCTTAGCACTCACAGCTGGCTTTCCATATTTAAAAGAGGAGCCTTAAATGTTTTTATTTTTTAGTTATTTTTAGTTAGTATTGTCAGTTTTCTAGATTCACTTGGCACTTACATCCAGTACCAAGAGAAAGAGAGGAAGAGAAAACATCACATAAAAATAATGCTTTGTAAATTAAATCCTACTCACCAAAGTGATATGTGCAGGGGAGCAATGAGATTGGCATTTCTTCATATATTTCCTGATAAAATGTTACCTATAAGGGACCTCCAAGCCATGGAGGGGAAGAAGGTCAGATGAGGTCATCTCTAAGTTTTCTTCCAGCTCTAAGATTCCACAATTATTTTAGTTTTAATCAGTAAATCATGCATTTGGAGTTGGAAGGGCCCTCACAAGTCATATATACAACCTGCTCATTTTAGAGATAAGTAAACTGAGGCCCAGAGATATTAACTGACTTGCCCACAGTCATTTAAGTAATGAGTGATAGGGCTGGAATTTGTGTCAGGACTGTGAGTTGAACCAAGGTCTTAGACTCCAAATCCAGTACCCTTTCCACTACACCACATTGCCTCCAAATAGATCTAATAGAATCATGGAACTGTCAAACTAAGAATGGAAAAGACTGCCAAGGAAGGAAGGAAGGGAGAGAGGGAGGGAGGGAGGAAGTTGTAAAGAGGATTCTGATTAGGGGGTGGAAAGTTAGATGGTCTGGATGATGTCTAAGGTGCCTTTCAACTCCAATTGTTAGAATATTCTTCCTTATATTGAGCTAAAATATGTTTCTTTGTGATTTCTACTCATTGGTCCTAATCTAACTCCCTAAAACTACACAGAATGTACATAATCTCTTCTGTTTCTTATTGTGAGATGTTGTGAAGGCTGATCTTCTAAATCCTTGCAAAGATTCAAAATTACACAAATTTAGTCATGTGTGATAATTTGCTCCTGAGCCATGTTCTACTGGGCAACCTCAGAAGAGAAGGTTTTAAAACGCAGTAGCCTTTATAGTGAGTACAGTCTCCCAGGAAAAAATCCCTTTGAGCTGGGGCTTCAATAACCATGGTAGGGAAATAAACAGAGATCCTATTTATGTCAGATAATTCTATTGATTGAGGTAAAGAGACTCAGCACTTTTGAGGCTATGCATGAAACATTTGCTAGAAAGTTACTAGAATTTTCTTGTTTTCCATAGTTGTCCCACTACCCATTAGAGAAGTGAATATCTCTGAGGATCACATGATGGAAGTCATACAAAATGATATTCAAATACTGTGACTGTGCCTGGCACTATGTATTAGGTGTTTGAAATACAAAGACAAAAGTGAAATGAGTCCCTCTCCTCAAGATGTTTGCTTTCTCTCAGTGTGAGAGATACATGTAGAAAAAACATATCTAGGACAAATAAAGGTAACCTTGTGAGAGAAAGCCCTAGCTGCTGGAAGGTAGAAGAGGCCTTGTTTGACCTGAGTCTTCCCAGAAGTTACAGATTCCATATGTATATGTGTGTGTATGTATATGTGTATGTACATGTGTATATATATGAGAGAGATTCCATATACATGTATGTATGTATGTATGTATGTATGTATGTATGTATGTATGTATGTATAAGACTCAGGTCAAACAAGACATATATAGATACAGATATATACCTCCATACTATTTCCAGTGAAGAAAACAACCTCCTAGTATAGCTATTTTGCTTTACCTATCTTTTTTAATCTTTTATTCAGCTAGTCAATAGCAATTATTCTTAAAAATTTCTTTGCCCCTTTCATCTCAAACATCTGAAACATCCTGCCAGGAAAATCCACCCTAAACCATCTCTCCCTTTTTCGTACTGGGTTCAAAACACTTCCTTCTGATTGAGCTCTTCTCTATAGATTGGAGGGAGGGGGCATCTGTTCTTTTTCATTGCTTGCTCCCACAAATGAAGAATGAAGAGTTCTAAACATTTCATCATTATAGCTGAATGACACCATGAGAAAAATGGTGTAATGTCACATTGGGTTATGATGACATTGGTTAGGAACTTCTTTCTAGCTTACAGCATGCATTAAATCTTTGGCTTGATTTCTTTCAGCTGATGGTGACCAAATAGTAGATTTCTCCCCAGTGAACTGGTCTGACTGTTGCATTGGCAGCAGAACCCTTAAAAGTTTAAGAATTATAGAAGCTGAAGAGCTGTGATCCTTCATTATATCCTGTTCTATTTCCCTGACTAAATGACTGTAGAAGCCTTTCAAGGAGAAGGATTATGTCTAATCCATCATTGCATATTTGGATTCTAGCATAATGACTTACTCCAAGTCACAGCAAATATTCGACAAGGATAATGGTAATCACAATTTCAAAGGAGAGTTACAGTATCTAAAGTATAATAATATAATTTATAATTCTGATGCTCACTGCTTGAATGAGTAGCAATAAATAATAGCAGTTTTTTTAACTAGCACTCACTTCAGAATCTATTATATTTTAATAATAATAACTAGCATTTAGCAAGCATGTTAAGGTTAACAAAATGCTTTACCCATGTGTCATTTCATTCTTATAATCACCCTGGGAGATAGATACTATTATTTTCTCAATTTTACAAATGAGGAAACTGAGGTGCAGAGAAGTTGAAGGACTTATCCAAGGTCACACAGCGAGTATCTGAGGCTGAATTTGAGCTCAGATCTTCTTGTCTCTAGCTCCAGTGCACCGAATGACTATACCCCGTAGCTGCCTATCTTTTTCATGTCTTTGACTATTTTCTGTCTGTATCCCCCTATCTCTTACCTTTTGTCACTCTCTAATATTTCCTTATACATGTGTTTCTTCTCAGTGCCTCTCCTACCTTCTTTCTTTTTCCCTATTTTCCCTTACTGTCCCATCTGCTTTTCCTTTTCATCTTTTATCTATAATCTCCCTTTTCTCCTTCAGTGTGTTCTCCCCCTATTCATTTTCCCATTTTCCCTCACCCACTTCTTTCTGTTATCTTTACATTAATTGAATCTAGTTTCCTGTTTCCTTTTCTTAATTTTATAATTAATAGATAACTTGAAAACATTTTAGTTCTTACAAAAATAGATAAAATTCATTTTTCAATTTAATATTTTCCTATATGTTAGCAGCCCTTAGAGAAAAAAGTGGTCCTCAATCTGCAGCTTACAACAAAATTTCTTTCCCTTTTTGTGTCATGGACACTTTTGTCTAGTGAATGCTTATGACCCCTTCTCAGAATAATGTTTTCAAATGAATAAAATACATAGGATTGTTAAGGAAATTAATTTTATTAAAAATAATGTGGTTTTCCTTATTTAAATTTATGGACCCTCTATAGTCTATATTATGCCTTGGAATCCCCAAGTTAAGAACTTTTGGTTTAGCAGGGGTGGGGAACCTGTGGCTTCAGGGCCACATGTGGTCCTCTAGGTCCTCAAGTATGGCCCTTTTACAGAATCCAGACTTCACAGAAAAAATCAAGTTTGGATTCCATCAAAGGGCTGTACCTGATGACCTAGAGGACCACATGTACCCTCAAGGCAGCATGTTCCCCACCCCCGGAAACTTTAGGGGGCTGGTCTTCTTGTTGGAGATAGTGACAAAATGTTTGGTGGCAAACACATCTTTGAAAACTGATGAAAGACTGTAGAGTGATTCTCAAAGTGTCTAAGGACTTCTGGGACTGCTTGAGGCCCTTTAGGGGGTCCACATGACAAATATTAATAGATGAAGCCTACATAAACAGAAGCTCTTTGAGGTCCTCAATAATTAAGATAATAAAGGAGTCCTGAGATCAAAAAGGTTGAAATTTGGATATACCGGTAATGAAATTGGATATTTGTTGTGACTTGAAGTCATTATTCTAGAATTCAAATGCTAGGCTAGAGAATTGAAATCACTAGGATGTTCCTTAGTTTTACATAGTCTAATCAGCTTTTGTATGAGGGAGATTCAGGGAGCTCAGTCACTGCACTTAAATGCCAGTAGTGAATTAAAAAAAACAAAAGGCATTGACTATAGCCTTGTAGAGGCAGCCCAAGCTTATGCTTTTCTCCATCATAGCATTATTCCCTGTCATCTCCCATAAGGAACTTGGGCTCCCAGAAGGACTGGGCATAGGGATCTGGAAGAGGGTAACTGACCTGATTGGAGTGCTTAGTTTGCACAGAATGACTTTTGTTTACTGAAATGGATGACGCAGGATGAACACTCACCTAAGTGTAAGTGAGCTTCAGCCCTTAGGAGTCAGTCACAGCAGCCAGAAGCTGTTTTGACATTTTTGTGTGTGTTGACTTTTTTAAATTATGTTTCATTCCATGGTCCCTTTTCTCCCTAAGTGATCACACAGTAATTGCCAATCTAGGTCCATAGTCTCTCATTAAACAGTCTGAGCACTGGCCCTGGAGTCAGAGGACCTGAGTTCAAATCTGGCCTCAGGCACATAACACTTACTAGCCATGTGACCTTGGGCAAGTCACTTAACCCCTATTGTCCTACCTTCCCCACTCCAAAAAAAAAAAAAACAAAACAAAAGCCAAAAAAAAAAATGAAATTGAACAGTCTGATAAAAATCCAATGAAACTCAATGTAAAGTTCAAAATTAAAGAAGTCAAATCAACTGTCACTTAGTATGTGTCAAACACTGTGTTGATGTAACAGAAAGGCAAAAACAGTTCCTGTCTTTAAAAAGTATATATTCTAATGGCTGAAACATATCAACAACTAGATATAAAAATTACATGTATACGTATTCATACACATACACATATACATAAAGGATAAATTGGAGGTAATCTCAGAGGGAGCAACTAGCAGTAAAGGGGACTCAAAGGCTTCTTATAGAAAATAGGATTTGAACTAAGATTTGAAGGAAACCAATGAAAAGCAAGAGGCAGAAATGATAGGAGAAAGTATTCCAGGCATGTGTGACAGTCAATGAAGTCACAGAATTAGGAGATGGATTGTCCTGTGTGAGGAACAACAAGGGAGTTAGTGTCATTGGATGTTATGTGGCGGGGGGGGGGGTTGGGGAGTCAGTGTCATTGGATGTTAAGTATTAAAGTGTAGGGAGACTAGGAAGGTAGGAATGGGGTCAGAGTGGGCAGGCTTTTGAAGACCAAACAGAGAATTTTTTATTTAGCCCTGAAGGTAATAGGGTGCCATTGGCATTTATTGAACAGGGATATGATATGGTCAGAACTACATTTTCAGTAGAGCACTTTAGCAGCTGAATGGAGAATGGACTCAAGTAGGAAGAGACTTGAGGCAGGGAAAGCAACAAGAAGTCTATGGCAATAAGCAAGGCATGAGGGTAATTAGGCTTGTACCAAGATGGTGGCAGAGTCAGCGAACAGGGGCATACATGAGAGATTTTGTGAAGGTAGACTCAAAAGACCTTGGCAAAACATTGGATATGACAAATTAGAGATAGTGAGGAGTGAAGGATGTGAGCCTGGGTGAGTGGGGGGATGGCAGTGCCTTCAACAGTAACAAGGAAGTTGAGAGGAGGCGATGGTTGAAGAGGAAAGATGATGAGTTTGATTGGAGATATGTTGAGTTTAAGACACAGCACACCTATTTCCAACTATCCAATAGAGAACTAGAGACGCAGGACTGGAGTTCATGACAGAGATTTGGACTAGATAAATAGATCTAACAGTCTTCAACATAGAGATAATTGAATCTATGGAAGTTGATGAGATCACCGAATGAAATCCCATAGAAGGAGAAAAGAAGATGATCTAGGACAGAGCATTGGTGGACATTCACAGTTAGCAGATGTGGCCTAGATATAGATCCAGCAAAGAAAACTGAAGAGTAGTCAGATAGGGAGAGTGGTGTTAGGAAAATTTAATGTATTAAAGAGAAGAGGATGGTTGAGAATGTCAAAAACTTCAGAGATGTCAAGAAGGATAAGGTTTAAAGAAATACCAAATGATTGTGTCCTTAAGTCTAGTAATACTCTTTGAGGGTTGCCTTTCTTTCCCTAGAGAACTTTTTGGATTCTGTTCCAGTTAGAGACTTTTTCATCCTTTCTGGTGTCAATAATTTAATGAAGAGGTTATCAGAGTCAAATAACAGAGAGCTATTTACAGAGTCAGGAAGACATGGTTCAAGACCCACCTCCAATACATATTTGCCATGTGACCCTGGACAAGTCTCTCAGCCTTTCAGTATCTCTCTGAGACTTTAAACTGCAGAGGTCTCAACTGGTATGGATAGAGGCAGTTTACCATTTCAATGAAACTACAAGTCCAATCTGGATCAAGGAAAATTTTCTTTCCACACAAATGCAATTCTCCCTCTTTTTCCTTCTCCTTCCCTATATATCCTCCCCTTAACTGAACAGTTCATGATTATTCACCCTTCACAATCTACTGAACCAAGCTCTTGTATCCTAAAATAACTCCTTTCTAATTACATAGAAATGAGTTGGTGTTACTAATGACATCTAAGGGCCATTTTAGCTCCAGTATTTTATGCATCCAGGCCTAGATCAAGTTGTGCTATTTGGCCTTGGGGGAATAATTAAAAGCAAAGTCTGGAAGTTACCCAGAACATTTTAACCAAATGTAAAGAAAAATCTCCTAATAATGTGACCTCTCTAAAAGTAGAATAAGCTAGCTGCTTTAGGAAGTAGTGGGCTCCTTGAAGTTCTTCAAGAAGTTGAATGGCTACTTCTCAGAGTGGTTGTAGAGGACATAATTGTCTATGTGTGGATTAGGCAAACAACCTCCAAGTTATCTGTTTCAATTTTGAGAATCCATGATATGAGAATGCCTAGGACTGAGGAAATTCAAGTGCATGAGTGTTTATACATTACAAGTGAGTACCTTGGGGAATACTGGTACCCTTTTCTCTAGTTATCTACTTCCACCAATACTAGCTAGACAAATACAGTTTCTTGGGAACTCATTCATTGACTGGGCCCTTCAAGGAAGCTTGGAAAAAGCATTTGGGAATGAAAAGAAAGCTTGTAGTTGATTTTTAAAAATACCCAATCCACTTTTCCACAAAATGAAAGAACTGCTGCCCAGTTGATTTTTGACCATTCTGACACTTGACTCCACCAAGAAGAAGAACATAGCTAGTAATCACTTAAAGTCTTCTGCATCTAAGTCCCTTAGCTTCAAAAAATCTCCATCCCTCCATTTCCATCTTACCAAAGGGCACCTCTTTTTCTCCATTTCCAATGACTTTTGAGTGTGAATAGTTAAGGAATTTTTCAACTTTTTCAAGTCATGGAATCTTAATAACTTTGAAAAACTATAATCAAGTAGGATTTTAGTGATAACATGATTATGAAGTAAAATAAAATACAAGTGAGTTTGTAGCCAACAGTTCATGATAAGGAAGGGTCCAAAATGACTACAGGTGTATCCTAGGCCAGCAAGCTACTAACTGTAGTATACTGCCTATAATTCAACACATATTCATTAACTATCTACAGAGTAGACATCATAGGTATTGTGAGAAATACAAATTTTAAATAAGCAATAATCCCTGCCTTAATGAAGCATACATGTCTAATAAGAGGATGAAACGTAAGCCCAGATGCCTATAACAGAAACTTATTACATGAAAGCATTAAAGAGGTACCTGGCATTAGCATAGTGATTGGCACACAGTAGTAACTTAATAAATGCGGACTGATAGAAAAAAAGGAAAGGAAAAGAAAAGAAAACAAGGTTTCATGAGGCCCAACAAGGAAGTTTTTTTTACTGAAATGGAATGTTAACCATGATGACTCCCTTTCCATATACTAGAAATTTGAAAGACAATATTTCTTTCCAGAGATTTTGGCCTCTCTTCTTCCCTACCCGTTCTGTTTATTTTCTTTTCCTCTTTAAAATGTCAGAAATTTTATTTATAATACTTTTTTTTTTTTGCTTTTTGAGGAGTGGAAGTTAGGGCAATTGGGGTTAAGTGACTTGCCCAAGGTCACATGGCTAGTTTGTGTGTGTGTGTGTGTGTGTGTGTGTGTGTGTGTGTGTGTGTGTGTGTGTGTTAAATGTCTGAGGTCGGATTTGAACTTGGGTCCTCCTGACTCCAGGGCCAGTGCTCTATTCACTGTACCACCTAGCTGCCCAGATTTATAATACTTTTTAAAAAACTTTTGCAGATAATGGATCTTTGGGTAGTGAAAGGGCATAGGGCAGGCTATATTTGGAAATAAAAGTGATATAAAAACAAAATATCAATAAAGATTTATAATTTTTTTCAAAATAATAATTTTTTTAGTTATCCATTATCAGGTAACTGCCATAAATTATGACTCCAGTGCTTCTCCCCAAATACAGTTTTCTAATGTAGATACCTGTCTGAGTACAAGTGACCTGATCAGTTACAATTCTCACAATTAATGAGTACTCACTGGGGCCTAACCTGACCAAATCTGGTTTCATATTATTTACCTGGAGGCAATAGAGATCCTCTAGAATGCCACCCCCAATCTGCAGAGCCACCCTCTCCTTGTGAAAAGAAGCAGAGGAAAAAATTTCCAAAAATTATCACTGAGATACAGAATCCTATTTAGATAACAAATGGCCAATGTGACTTGCTAATACTACTAGACAGTGGAAAGAAGACACCAGCAGCATTCTCTAGGGAAAATTAGGGATTAAGAAAAGTAATATAGGACACAGATCATGAAAATCTGATTCCCTGACAAATGAAACAGTTGCTATCTTGTCTGTCTTTTCCAGTGCTCCCAGGGCAAACCTAACTAAACAGTATTAGCAATGTTCTTACCTGATGATAAAATAGAATATGGTTTTTGGCCTCCAAAAAAATGTCATTCTTTTTTTGTCCTCACATCTCTAAAACAAAATTCTGAAAAGAATAGACAGACAGTCTTTTCAAGTTTGTTTAAGTAACAGCCTTGGCCTTGAGAATGAATGATTGGAGGACTGTTGTTGGCTGACCTATGCACTTGTCTTGTATGGTGATAATATTTCACCAATGCCTTCCTTTGCTTACCTTGGGAGCTCCCCAGGCCCGAAGTAGATCCCCATTGCTCTTGGCAGGGGAAGGTCCCTTCATTGTGGTCTAAATGGGATGCTGGATTATTTTAACTACATGCAGGGCTGGTATACAGGCTCATTTGATTACAGAAACACAGTATGACGAATGGTTGCATTTCCCTAGTGGGATTCCAAATGAGATAAACAGAGACAGACAGTTGGCTCATGAAGTCCCCTCTGCCCAAGGTTCTCAGTCATAGCTTTATGTACAGGGATGCTGATTAAGTTGGTCAAGCTTTTGCCTGGGAACTCTTCTCTAACCTAATGAGAAAAAATGTGGGTTTTTAGGAAAGTTTTTCAGTTTGATAGGGAGGGTATTAGCTCTGCCATTAACCTCTAGGCTTCCTAGCTGTTGATAGGTGTTTGCTGATTCGCCTTCACTTCAAGTGTTAGAATAGTGAGATGGGTAGAGACTCCAGCATCACTCATTCCCCTACTCCACTGAAAGAGCAGTACTGACTTGGAGTCTCAATTCACCTGGGTTCAAATTCTGCTTTAGATGCTTACTAGCTGTGTGATAATGACCAGGTCACTTTGCCTCTCGGCTTCAATTACTCATTTGTAAAATGAGGAAGTTGGACTTGACCTCTCAGCTCCCTTCTAGTCATAAAACTGATGCAATAACTCCCAACACTGCTCTGTCTACCCCTGCCTGTAAATTTACCTCCTGTTATTTACCTGCAGTCCTACCAAAGGGTACCCTTTGTTCTCCATTTCCAATGAGTTTACAGTTCAGGAATTTTTAAACTTTTTCAGATGATGGAATCTTAATACAAAACTTTGAAAAACTATAATCAAGGAATATTTTAGTGAGAATATGATTATGAAGTAAAGTGAAATCCAAGTGAATTTATAACCTTCACTTCATGATAAGGAAAGGTCCAGAATAATGTGTAAATATAACAACAACATCAATAACTAAATAATATAATGTTTTACATTAATATAATAGATATAAATGAATAACTATAATATAATATAAATTAGTAACTAAATAATAACTAGCATTTATATCATGCTTTAAGATTTCAAAGGACTTTTTTGGTGCCTATTCCTAGCAGTGGAATTTTTAGGCCAGAGGATATAGCATATTACTTACTGCCAGATTGCTCTACAAAAATATTCTACAAGTCTGCAGTACCACCAGCAATGAATAGTGACAGCACTCCCTAAAAGGCAGCATGTTATTCATACAATTTATGTTGGGGTTTTTTCCCAGAATAGGTAGGACAATGACTATTTAAGGGGAAATTTATTTAACAGGATAACTATTCTATAAATACTAGTTTTATTTTGTAGTTGATATTATCTCATAAGTAAAATTGATATCAAAAATATATTTCAAAGTGCTTTATAAATATTATCTCATTTGATCCTCACATCAACCCTGGGAAGTAGGTGCTATTATTATCCCCTTTTACAGATGAAAAAGCTGAGGTAGACAGAAGTTCAGTGGCTTACCCAAGGTCACACAGCTAATAAGTATCTGAAATTGAATTAGAATGCGGTTCTTCCTGACTTTAAATCTGGTGATCTATACTCGGCCACCTAACTGCCTAAACATTAGAATGGTGCCCTCAGTACAATCCTACACTGACCCTTGTGGAAGTGACCCTTAGAGCCTAGATGCTCAGGCTCTGCCAATAGAGGGTAAATAAACTCAGGCAGGCCCTTCCATATTGGAAAGGCTTTTCATGAGCCCATTGATGAATATATTGAAAGTATTAGCTATTTTCTGAAGTCTTGGCTAGCTAAATCCCATGAGGCCCATCCCCAGTGAGATTGGGGGTGTTGAAGAGGAAGGGAAGCAACACATGAGATCTCCCTACTAAGATGCTGAGAACAAAAGAAAACTTACAAGGAAGCAAAGAAAAGAAAGATAATTCTTAACACAATATGTATTATTTATCATACAGGCTTTCTTGAAATGAAAATTTATTGTTACATATTTTGTTTTGTTTTGTTTTTTTGGTTTTTTTGCTTTTTGGAGGGCAATTGCTTCCTTGTAAGTTTTCTTTTGTTCTCTGCTGTGCAATTTTTTACTTTGTTCTTTTTTTTCACTCCCCCCCTCCCGAAGGCTACAATAAAGTTTAGATATGTTTCTCTGTAGCTATAGATAATATACATACACATATACATATATACATATATAGATAATATTTTCCAGTTATAAAGTTTATGCACCTAAATCATTCCTATATCCAATTCTTTTCTTCTCCTGATGATAATCTTTCTCATTTTTAGCCTTGACACAGCAAAAAAAAAAAAAAAAACTCTCTGCTGTGTTCTGGTCCTTGAATCTAAAATAAAATTTTAAAATATTATCAGTAACCACACATACACACAAACCCCAATTTTGTAATACCCCATAGACCCATAACAAAATTCTACAGGAAGCAGGGATTATCCTGTTAATCTTAGAGCAGAAAAGATCCTCAACAATCATGTAGTCCTGGGTCTGAGATTCTCCCATTGCCTAATTGTTTTTGACTTGATACTTTGTAATGGGGGTCTGGTACAGAATCCATCATAGTGCTTGGCTGATGCAAATTCCCCTATGGAGAGTCCAGAGAGCTTGCTTCCAGCTAATCCTAATTATATATGATTATGTAGAATGGAAGTACCTTGCAGAAAGCATGTGTAGCCATTTCATAACAGGTTAAAAGAAGGCTTATATCCTGAACTGTGGGTGTCTCCAAAAAGACCTGAGTCAATCTCAGCTGGTCACTTTCTCTTCAGCTGCTTTCTTTATCTTTGAACTTCTTTACTCATAGCATCTCGTGAGAGATGGTGCAATAAAGAGAGAGGCCTTGCAACTGGTCCTTATTGAGGCCATGTAACCCTGAGAAACAGGATGTGATCCTTGGCCTCCATATGTGTTCTTCAGTTGTATGTGAAGATATTAGACACTCCAGCCTTGTGAATTTCAAAAGATCAGGAGAGTGTCCATCCAGACTTCCCAACTGGTCTATAAGTAGTCATCCAACTTCTTCTCAAAGACTGCCAAGAGAGGAAACCCATCAACTGCCAAGGCAACTTATTCTACTTTAGTGTCCTAAATTTGGTAGGTGTTTTGTTTTTGCTTGTTTTTTTCCAAACATGAAGCCTAAATTTGTCTCTGCAACATTGGCAATAATGTTCCTGTTTCCAGCTCCTGGAAACAAATGAAACAAGTCTAAACTCTCCTCCACCGTGACCATTCTTCAAATATTCAAAGATAAGCAACCTATTACCTCCCCTGTTGTACCCTGAGTCTTCTCTTCTCCAGACCAAACATTCCCAGTTACTTCAACCAATTCTATGAAATGGACTCAAGATCCTTCACTATTTGGTTGCCCTTCTCTGCACATTTTCCAGCTTATCATTTTGTATCCCAAACTGGCATTTAACATTGCAAGTGATTTGCCCAAGGTCTTAAAGCCAAAAGACAAAGTCAGGCTTCATAGTTGCCATTCCAATGGAGTTCTTCCCATTCTACCACACTGTTGCCCTGCTTGAAGTGTAGCTGGAAAGAAGCTAGAAGGATAGATGTGTCTGAAAATGAAAAAAAAATGCATCTGGTATCTAGACATTATACTCAGATATCACCTGCACTTATTAAAGGAAAATAATTTTTGTATTGAGATTGCATTAAAAATATTTTTAAAAGAATTCAGCTTGATTTTTAAAAAATTATATGCCCTTCCCAATTGCCCATGCCCTCTCCCTTAGCAAACCTATTGGGAAAGAATACACTCCTCCCATCAGGCTCAATAAGTACTGACATGGAGATGATTCCAAAACTCATTAATCATTTTGATTTTCCTATAATGATACAGATTCTGCAATATGGCATAAACCTACAATTCTTTGGAGATTAAGTTGTGATTTGGGTGTTAATTAATGCATTAGTAGCTAAGAGGCATTAGCATATAAACATCTTACCCACTGAGCTTGCAGAATCATTGAAACATTAACAGCTTTCCTTAGTAACCATGCCTGAAAAAATTCAGGGAGAATTTTCACCAAAAGAGCAAGGCAGGGAATAATTTAGCCAACATTAATTGATAAAGAGCAGGTCCTGTCAAACTGGCCCCATTTCGCTGGGTGACAGTGATGGGCCTGGTAGATCCCACAGAGGAAACAGATGGCATAAATAACTCCAACTAGGGGGTAGCAGCTGCATTGCTTTAGGGTATAAAGAAGTTGTGAGAAGTGGAAAGTGATTCCTCTTCTCTGATTTCATGCTTTTAGCTATGCTATCTCCCGCCTACACACACATCTTAGGGTACTCCCTCCATATAGCTGTCTCTAGAAAAACCACTTCTCCTTCAAGACCCAGACTAGGTATCACACACAGCTAGGCATAGTTATTGCAACCATGACCTACTGTTAGCTTGAGGGTTTTTAATAAAAACAGTTTTCCTTTATATGATAGAGCTGATTACTTGTCCAAAGAGGCTGAGTGCATATTAGAAAATAATACAAACAAATACTGTTAATTCAAGCTGCTTATAAGTGAATTAAAACTCTTTCCATTGTACGAATTGACTTAATGCTAAAGACTAAAGTCCATGATCTGCTCAAGGTCACACAGATAAAAAGTGGAGGAACTTTTTATTGAACCCAGGTTTTCTGAATCTAAGTCCAAATCTCTTTCCACTATACTGTAATACTCTGTTAGCACAGTGCCCAGCACATAGTGGGCATTTAATAAACATTTTTTGACTGGCTTTGGGAAAGAAGAAAATGATTCATGATAATTATTCAATGACAGATGGTTCAACCAATTATACTTTAAAAAGAACCATAAATCCAATTTCTTGGTAGCCTATCTAACATATTATCATAAAACAATAACAATGAGAATTGTTAATTTATTATTGTTAATTAATTGTTAATTAATTCTCTAAAAAAACCTGAATTACAGAATATCTTGAAAGAAATTATGTTCTATTATTTTTAAGTGTATATAATTAGTCAAACCTACTACTAAAAGTATTTTGAAGTATTTTCCTCCTATTTGAGATGAGGGAGTATTAATTATCAGATCACTTACAGAATATGAGAATGTTAACACCAAAAGGAACATTAAAGATCATCTAATTCACTTTCCTCATTGTGAAAATGAGAAACTGAGGCCCAGTGAGGTAAATTGGCTTACCCAAGGCTATACAGTTATTTAGTGACAGAGTGGGGATGAGAACCCTGGTCTCCTCCACTCCAAGGGGGCAATGACTATTTCCCTGTGCCATACTTAGCTGGCAACTTCTCAAAAATAGTTGGCCCTCTAGATGAAATATGTCTCTGCCCCAAGGTCTTCTTTATACTGGTGATTTGCTTAGCAAGTTATGACTTCCTAGAGAGCATTTCATTACAGGTCAGTAATCTCAAATTTTTGGTTAATGGAGTCCAAAGAAATGTGACATCATTTGTGTTCTGTTTCTAGTATATACTTTTTCCTCAAAAAAGTTTTGTTTCCCAAAACTTTAATTTCTAACTCACTTTGAAATCTCTCTCTCTCTCTCTCTCTCTCTCTCTCATGCATAGACACAATGATGCAAACAATTATGTACAAATAGGTATGTACAGGATAAACTGAGGATAGTTTTACAGGGAAGGTATTAGCAATAGTAGAATACTGGGAAATATCTTGTAGAAAATGGAATTTTAGCTGCTACTTGAAGGAAGCCAGGGAAACTAGGAGGAGAAGACAAGGAAGAAGAGCATTTCGGATATGAGGGACAGAAAATGAAAATGCCCAGAATTGAGATGGAATGTTGTTCTCCAAGAATAGTAAGGAGGCCAATGTATCTGGACATAGAACACATGTAGGGGAAGTTAGGTGGAAGAAGATTGGAAAAGTAGGGGGACTAGGTTAGGATGGGCTGTAAAAGTCAGATAATTTTATATTTAATTCTGGAAGTAATAGAGAACCACTGGAGTATACTAAATAGAGAAGCAATATGGACAGATCTATGCTTCAGGAAAATCGCTTTGGCAGCTGAGTGCTAGGTGAAGTGGAATGGGGCAAGGCTTGAGACAAGGAGACCAAGGAAGAGGCTTTTACAATAGTCCAGGCATGAGGTCATGAGGACATGCACTAGGGTGGTGGCAGTATTAGAGATAAGGGAGTATAAACAAGAGATGTTGAGAAGGCTGAATCAACAAGCCTCCTCGGCAACAGATTGGAGGGTGAGAGAAAGTAAGGAGTCAAGGTTGATACCTAGGTTATTTGCCTGTGACAGTGAAAGGCTGATGGTGCCCTCAACAGTTATAAGGAAGTTCAGAAGAGGGAAGGGTTGGGGGAGAGGGGAAGATAACATTTCATGTATAAGATGTCTACAGGACGCCCAGTTAGAAATGTCCAGTAGGCAAGTGCAAATATAAAACTAGAGGTCAGGAGAGAGGTGGTGGTTGTTGTTCAGTCATATCTTATTCTTTGTGACCCCCTTTAGCTTTTCTTAGCAAAGATACTGGGGTGGTTTGCCATTTCGTTCTCCAGTAGATTAAAGCAAACAAGTTATATGACTTGGCCAAGGTCACATAGCTAATGAGTGTCTTGGATTTGAACTCAGGTTTTCCTGACCTCAGGCCCAGCACTCTATCCACTGAATCACCTAACTGCCTCCAGCAGAGAGGCTAGAGATGGATAAATGGAACTAAGAACCATTTACATAAAGATGATAATTAAATTTTACCCTCCAATGATCACTAAACAGAACATCTTTTTGTAGCAGAGTACTTTATACTTTAGTACTTGCATTAATGTAGACAACATGCTTCTACTGAACATAGAAAATTAAAGCTCTAAAAGAATAAGAGAATTTCTGTTATTGGATGAAATGCAATTATCACGTGTTGGTGAGCAGGAAGTTCTGGTTTTAAATGCAAGATACTTGAGAGGAAAAGGATGAAAAAAGGGATTATTATAGGCAAAGTTTCTAATAATAATTTATTTAACCTAGTATCATCTTGCATTTAAATTATATCTCAGTGTAATTTAATACATTTAGAGCTGGAAGGGGCTTTGGAAATCGCCAGTCCAACTGATGAGGAAAGAGAGACATAAAGAGGTTTAAGTGACTTGTCTACAATCACAAAGTTAAAAATAGAGTTTGAAAAAATAAAAGTTTGAAAAATAAATAAAGTTTTTGAAAAAAATAAAGTTTTTGAAAAAAAATAAAGTTTGAAACCCAGGAATCCTCTAACTCCAAATCTGGTACAGATTTCATTGCACCATAAAAGTCAACAGACTCAACCCCAAATGGTGGAGTGCTCAGTTTTTCTCATATCTTTCTCCCTGATATGATGGCTAGTTCTTTCTTCCTTCTCAGCAAGAACCATGCAGTGAGAGAGACAGACAGAGAGACACAGAAAGAGAGAGAGCACGTATATATCTTCCTATGCTAGACACTATGCTAATCACTGGGGCTACAAACAAATTAAAAGACAATCCCTGATGTCAAGAAGCAAGTCTATGGGGGAGACAACATACAAGCATCTATGTCCAAACAAGATATATACAGGATCAATTTGAAATAATCAACAGAAGGACAGCACTGGAATTAAAGGAAATTGGGAAAGGCTTCCTAAAGAAAGGTGGGTTTTTAGCTGGTACATGGAGGAAGCCAGAGTTGGAGATGAGGAGGGCTCCCTAGGTGTGGGGAAGCACAGCCAGTGAAAATGCTCAATCAAGAAGATCGAGTGTCTTGTTAAAGAAATAGCAAAAGGTCCAGTGGACTGGATCATGGGGAGGAGTGGGGAGGGGGAAGAGTGTAAGGTGTAACAAGACTGGAGAAGTGGAGGACGGCAAGTTAGAAAGAGCTTTGTAATCAACAAACAATAAAACCAGCACATTTAGACCTTAATAAAATTTTGCTACCTCTTAAGGGTTTTTTTTTTAAGAGAAAATCTTAATGATACCATCCAACCTTCCTTCAACTACTTAAGAATTAATAAATACAGCCTACCTGGAGAGATTTTATTAAGCACTGACTAGTGCTTGGTATTTCCTGTCCATCTGCAACTAAAACCTTGTTACCATAGCAGAGCAAAAACAAACAAAACAATTCTAATCTATCAGGATTGCCTTTATTACCTTACCTTAGTAATAAGTGATCTACAAGGATTTCCATGACTGAAAAAGATTCAGTACCTGATGATATACAGATTATAGATATACAGTCTGTTACCTGGTTTGAATCAAAGTCTTTCCAGCCTAATAAGTACTACCAGACCTTGGGTTCTATGGGCAAAGGCATCCAGAACAAGGGTTATCTCCATAACCCAGGGAAGCATAGAAGGAAAATTCTAACGGAAGTTATAGTTATATTTGGCATTCAGTTGATTGTCTTCAAGAATATTCCTTCATATAATGAGTTCTTTTTTCAGATGTAGTATAGAATTATCTGTAGCAATAGAGGATATGGAGAGAATAGTTAAGTTCAATTGCCTTCTGACCACTGAAATTTGCTTATAGAACCAATAAAAAGTGAAAAAAAAGATAATGGAAATTAAGATACTTTACCTTCTCACTGATGGTGGAGTGGTGGAGTTGATGATCAGTAGAAGAGCTCAAAGGAAAGTAAAAAAAATAGGGGAAAACCTTAAATGAGGAACCAAGTTAATCTATGAAACTATTTAAGCATCTGCTGAATTATCTAGAGATATGGTCCTCTCCTTGACCTTGGTAATCTTCTAACTCACTGATCTCCTACATCTGTAACTTTAGTAACTTAGTATTTTAATTTATAAATCATTATAAAATTTAATTTCTCATCTTTTTAATTTCACTTAAAGAAAGAAGTAAAACAAAATTTATCAATGAAAATGATGTTTATTTTTCTGGGGGGAAAATGGAATTGTCATACTGACTTCCCACCAGAAAGGGGGGAAAGGAGGACATCTGGAAGGGTGTATCTTGTATTTCTTTTTCTAAATCTCCTTTAGCATTGGGGGGAAAAAGATGTGCTTGTTGCCAAATGTCTGTGGTACATCAGGGATGGAAATGTTTTAAATGACATTAGCTTTAATCTTGTACTTAATTGTATACATCAGTCAGGTAAACATCAGTCATTAGTGACAGTGTGATTACTACTGTGAAGACCTGAAAAATGCTTTTTGCCACAGTTTGTGTTTCAGCAGGGAACTGACAGGTCTTTGTTTCCAAGTAAGGTCCCACAGAAGCTATTTTTTTCAAAAGAGGGCTTAAAGAGACACTAATTTTCTATAAATACAATTTATAGATTGAATAGGAGAAAAAAAAAGAAGATTCCCCGAATGGCCATTGATACACTGAGTTGGTGAGAATGTTTTTTTTTTCCTATAAGTATTACTGCACGGTGGCTAAACCTGCTCAGCCTATAATTTCTTTTCCTCATTGGGTAGATGCTACTGAGCAATAATCTCATCCCTTTTCACAACTCAGTGAATAAGAATTCATGCAGAGAGTTTCCACTAAGAAAAGAATTTGGATTATGTTTCTATTGAGTAAAACATAGGCTTCTCATTCCCCTCCTCCCCTCAGAGACTTCATTTTTCTCCTAAAGTTCTTTAAGGATGATGACTTAAGTTAATAACCATGATTACTTTGGCAGATGGAGGGATAGCCAGTAGTATTGAAATATCTACTATGTGGCTGATGGGAGGGATGTAAAGAGAATTTAAATTTTAGTTGGGGAGGCACAAGAGTCTATGAAAGAAAACTTAACATAGCAACATATCTTTACCCTATAAATTAACTGTAAACTGTATCTTTGGGTGCTCAAAGAACAAATAAAGAAGTAATAAAGCAAGGAGGAGGCGCTGATAATCAAATAGGGCTTCCTAGAAGAGGTGTTAAAGTTTTGAAAGAAAAAGAGGAAGTGCTGCATAGTGGAAATGGCACAAAGTAGAAATGGGGAGATAGATCTCTTATGTTCTAGTTCCAGCTAGAACGGACTTATGACAGTTATGACTTATTATCTATGTGACTTTAAAGGAGTCATTTATCCCAAGTCTCAGTTTCCCCATCTGTTTAATGATGGGATTGAATGATATGATCTCTAATGACCTGGAGCCATTAGGTAGTGGTAGATAGAGTGCCAGGCCTGGAGTCAAGAACATTCATCTTCCTGAGTTCGAATCTGGCTCAGACACTTAATAGCTATGTGACCCTGGGTGAGTCATTTAACCCTGTTTGCCTCAATTTCTTCATCTGTAAAATGAGCTATAGAAGGAAATGGCAAACCACTCCAATATCTTTGCCAAGAAAACCCCAAATGGGGGGGCTAGGGGGCACAGTGAGTAGAGCGTCAGCCCTGGAGTCAGAAGGACCTGAGTTCAGATCTGGCCTCAGACACTTAACGCACACAGAAATAAAAACCTAGCTGTGTGACCTTGGGCAAGTTACTTAACCCCAATTGCCCTCCAAAAAAAAAAAAAAAGCAAAAAAAAAAAAGAAAGAAAACCCCAAATGGAGTCGAGTTAGACACAACTGAAACAACTAAACAATAAAAAGTCCTATAATATATGAATATGAATATTTATACATGAAAGAAAAGGGAGAAGCTTTAAAGTTCAAAGCTATTTGTATGATACAATTATGTTTTATAAGACAAAAGGAACCTGGACCAGAAAATGATTTAATTATTTGGTACAATGTGAACAGAAAGGTAGGTTTAGATCTGGATTCTCACAAGAGTACTTCTTTTTTTTAAGCAATTGGGGTTAAGTAACTTGCCCAAGGTTGCACAGCTAGTTATTTTTATGTGGGTGTTAAGTATCTGAGGCTAGAACCTATCCCAGGTCCTCCCAACTCGGGGGCCAGCACTCTTACTCACTGCACCACCTACCCACCCCAAGAGTACTTCTTAAACTCCTTTATTTTCTTCTCTCTATAAAGGCTCTTTGCAAGGGAAATATTCTAAAATTTAATATGAACATGGCCCAATAGAACATTTCTAGAGAATGTAGGCAATATAGACACGATATAATAAAAATATTAGATAGCCTATAATAAATTTGAAAGCCATTTGATATATCCCTAGGAGTATCTGATAATATCTCACAGTTTAAAGTTTCTATTGGCACATCCTTCTCAGTTCCCATCAAGCAAATAAAAGTGCTCTTCAATTACAAAAATTCATTTTCACAGTTACTTCCCCCACATTGGCTTAGGTTCCTAACATCCTGTACAGTTAAGAAGGATTTGGTTTCCAAGAACAGATGGTTTCCCACACTTTTACTACATACATATAGCTGCATTAATTTCCCCTTGTTAATCTCACTGATGTAGAACTGACCCAAACCCATGTCTTTGTGTTTTTGTCCTTTTAGATGAAGTTACAGCAGCCTTCACACACTTTCAAGTGCTCCTAGTACCTATGGGTCCTCTAAATCACCTAAGAAAATTTAAAACACTGCCAGTGTCAATAAACCGAAAGAAGTGATTGTTTGTGAGAACTAGGAAGCTTAGATACTTTGGAGCTTCTAATTCCCATATGCTGGAATTTCCCCTGTAATTTTCAAACACTATAACTCTTTCTGAATCTCCTGAAAATAAGGAGGAAAACATCCTTTTTCAGGAGCAGAAGTTTAAAATCCTTTATCACCAAACAAGCAATCCATAGAATTTTTATGTGAGAGTAAATGTGGTTCAGATTCCCCCAAATCAGAGACAAGACAGATAAAATGGCATCAAATACCTATTTAAATTGATTTGCAATCTCATTGGTTTGGATGTTCCTTTAAATGAAAATCACAGTCTAACCATATCTTCTCATCCTTTGTAATTCTTGTCAATGTCCTCCCATAAATTTATACCATAAGATTATCCATCCAATCTAAGGGTCTTCTTCTCACTTTTGCTTATTTTCTCAAAAAAAGGAGTAGAGCACTCAAGTTGTACACCTCTTGTCCCTGATTTTGATCACATGACCAGTATATTTTGTCTTTTGTTTTGATGTGGACTAATAACATTATAGGGTGATGTCAACTTGCACATGAATTAGATTTAAGTGAGGAAGAGTTACACAAGTCATTGAAGTCCAGTGACAAGACAAAAGTTAAGATAACTGGCAATAGCCTGGGATGCAATGGATTACCTTGGCATCTTAGATCTCTGACCAATCTCTAAGAACTCCACAGCACATGCTTCAGTTTCCTTCACGGCAGTTTGGAACAAATTATCTTTCACTCATTCCTCAGGGGGGGAGTCTTCACATACTTGGGGGATACAGGATGTCTACCAGCATATACTTTTTATTAAAACACTTCCCTTCTGGGGCACCTAGGTGGCACAGTGAGTAAGAGTGCCGGCCCCAGAGTTGGGACAACCTGGGATTGGATCTGGCCTCTGAAAATGAGCACATAAATGAACAAAATGAACACATAAATAATGACTGGCTGTGTAACCGTGAGCAAGTTACTTAACCCCAATTGTGTTTTTTTTTAAAGACACTTCCCTTATGCTGTTCTTTACTCTAGTTCTTCAAAACTCCTTAATTTAATATATGTTGCAAACTGCTAACACTCACTGGGTAGCTCTTCCTCTTCCCTCTCTGTAATACTCATTTTTAGTTCTTTGGATATCACTGTTCCAAGAGTTATAGTCATATAGTTGTATAGGTACAATAGATAGTTCTACAAAAGCATAAAATAAAATACTTGTGAATAAGCTATAGAAATATATTTTTAATTATTCAACACAATCAGTTGGGATTTGTATAGGCAGTTAGATGGTGCAGTGTACAGCCTAGAGTACTCCAGGATAGGACCCAAAGTTAGGAAAACCCAAGTTTAAATCTTGTCTCAGACCCTTACCAGCAGTTTTTACTTTAGGCAAGTCACTTAGCCTCTTTGTTCCTCAACTTCCTCATCTGTAAGATGGAAATAACAATAGCACCTACTTCTCAGGGTTGTTCTGACATTAAAATGAGATGTTAGTTGTGAAGCATTTGTAAAACTTAAAGTGCTATGTAAATGCTATTATTGTTATTAAGACAAAGATTTTTCAGCATTAAAAATATAATTGGCATAATGAAGCCAATGACGAAATAATAAAAATCATGATTAAATCATCAGACACAGAACAAAACTGTGAATGTTTACATTGTTCCTCCTCATTTTCATCTCACCTCTTTTGCCTTCTCTTTCACATTACAGTTCAAATGCCATGGCTTTGATATTGAAGGCCATCTGCAATTTGATGTCACCCCACTTTTCTAGCTTTGCCCTCACACTTCTTTGCTCCATTACCCAGACTTTATCATTCCCCATCCCTGGCCCAGACTTTACCAATCACAGGTTTTTGCTCACTATGTTCCCCATGTCCAGAATGCTCACCTCAGCTTCTCTGTGTTTTGCACTTCTACTCACTTTTTTAAGCCCAATTCAATTGCCGCCTCTTTCCTGAGTTTACTAGCCTATAGGAATCTTCCTCCCCCCAACCCTGTCCCCACCTTTAGACCTTATACAGCACTTAGTATCACTGTTGGGAATTTATTCTATATTATTTTATATCTATGTGTCATTTTCTCTTACTATACTGTACAATCCAAGATCTCAAGGACTGCAGGTTTGATATGAATCAACAGAGTAATATGAAACACAAGAAAATTATCTTAATTTATATGTAGGAAGAATAGTGTTAGGGACTTGACAATCCTGCTGTATTCTGCCCTGGTTAGAGCACTTGTACAGTATTTTGCTCAGGTCTGCACACATTTTAAGAATGACTTTAATGATCTGGAGAATAGACAGAGAAAGGCAACCAGGATGGTGAAAGACCCCAAGTTCATGGTTGAAGAAAATCAAAATGTTTAACCTGATTAAAAGAAAACTCAGGTGGGTGGGAAACATGATCATTGTCTTTAAGCATTTGAAGGATAGTCATATAGAAGAGGCTTTCAACTTGTTCTCTTTGGCCCCAGAAGGCAGAACTGGAAGCATTATCTCAGAACCATATTTAGCATAACAGAAGAAAAATCGCTAAGTATCCATTCTAAAATGAAATGAACTGTCTAGGGTTCTCTCTCATCAGAGGTCTTCCAATACCTCTCAAATAGCTATAGGGTATGTTTTAGAGGGAAATTATTGGTTAAGTATGGTTTGGGCTAGATGTCTCTTGATGTTCCTTCTGAGATTCTGTGATTTTATGTTTATTTTATTTTCTTAACTTTGAATTTCCCCAGTGCCTGGTATAATGCTTTGTGCAGAGGATACACTTAATAAATGTTTATTGCATTGAATTCTGTCTTCTTTTTTTTAACCTCCTCATTCTTCTTTGGGCCTCATTTTCCTTATCTATAAAATAAAGAGCGTTATACTAGGTAACCTCTAAGGTCCCTTCCAGCTCTAAATCTAAGATTCTCTGACCCACTGCGATTCAGTAATATTGATTTCCTTGATATTCCTCACACATGATATTCCAACTACCAATCCCACACATTTCACTGGCCATCATCCACTCCCAAATTCTCTTACTCCTCACCTTTGCTTCCTTTTAGTATCAACTAAAGTTTCACCATCTACAAGAAACCTTTCTTGGTATTCCTTAATCTTAGTGACTTCCCTGTAAGAACAACACAATTTTTTATATAGAGAGAGATACATACTTATATATATCTTTATATATCTATATCTAAACGTGTCTATAGATGTGTTGTTATTGTTGTTGTTGTTCAGTCATTCAATTGTTTCTGACTCTTCATGACCTCATAGACCATATTGTCCATGGGGTTTTCTTAGCAAAGATACTGGAGTGGTTTGCCATTTCCTTTTCGGGTAGATTAAGGCAAAAAGTGGGCCATCTCTAATTGTCCTGATCTATATCTTACCAGTGGACCCAGATGGCTCCAGAGAAGAGAGTGAGGCTGGTGACTTTGCACAGTCCTGCCTCACTTAAATCCAATTCACTTGCAAGTCATGACATCATCTTCCCGATGTCATTCTTTGAGAATGAAGGACAAACAACTAATATGATTTCTGGACAGCTCCCCCAGTAACTTGGGCCACTAGAGAGACCCTGCAATGGCACAAATGATGAGTATCAAGTTTCTAGAATCCTGCTTCTTCCAGGTCACAACAGTACTCCCAAATGTGTCAAACTATGCTCATACCCTTCTTTAGCACTATGTTCACTAAACCAGAGACACATAAGACAGCCTTACATAGGAACATTGAAACTTACAGGATCTTCTCTCTTGGACAGCTTCTCTAAAGGTTGGTATACCAACAAAATACATTGATACACACAAAGATAGACAATCCCCCGTGGACCCAAGACCATAGCCATGCTGCCTCACCAAAATCTAAATCCTACTTTCCTTCTTCCTTTCTATGTTCTCTGCATCTATGCTCTGTCATCAAAATTGTGAGGGACCATTGTCATAAGCACAAGTATTTGTTGCATGGTCCCTTCTATGTAAATAGACTAACTCCAGAAAGCCTCCACATGGAAGAAAGTACCCTACCCTCTTCCAATACAACAGCCACACCTGCTGACTTCCACTTTTGTAATTCAGCTGTGTTGCCTCCCCTGTGGTGCTAACATTATGTGATTGTAATATATGTGTGAATTTATTGAACATTCCTTCTTCCTTCCTCCCTGGTGAGATGATTAAAACCCCATTCCATTTTTATATCTTAGCTTTTTGGACTAGCTGTGGCAATACTTACCCCCTTCCCTCAAATCTATAGTGCTGCTCCCTTGAAAACTAAAACATTGTAATGATTGCCCTGGCCTTGAAAGAAGTATCAGACTTTTTTTCTTCTTTTTCTTCTGCTGGAATGTCTGTTTTTTGACTTTTCAAAACTGTTCTGAGGTCTCCACTGTCACTTTTGCTGAAAGAATAAATAATCAAAACCTAGGAGTAACAAGTGAGTCATATCAGAGATGCTCAGAATTGGTCCTTAATTTCTTTTGAGAAAATATATATTATCGTTAACATTCTTATCTAAGATATTTGTTAGGAATGTCTTTTCTGTACTTAGGGCTTGAATGGGGAGAATGGTTTCTTCTCTTCATGACAGCCTAGAGTGCATTTTTCAGTCTGTTCTACCCACACTGTCCAAAAACATCCAGTTCTAACCTAAAAATAATGCACATAACTTAAAGCATCAGCCAGATCTAATGAGCTAAGCTTTGTCTATATTTGTATTTGCAGGGGTTTTGTTTACAGAAATAATTTTTGGACCAGAGTCTGTCCTTTTGAGTTGATATATTTTTGTTTTAAATGAGCCTTAAGCAAATTTTATTTAGAAGCTAATTCTGGCTTTTCATTCTCTCTTCTCCTACCAACTCCAAAAAAGATAAAATGAAAATTAATTTTGGTGCTAGAAATATTCAAATGGTTTTCTAATAGCATTTCTTATCACTAAACATTAGATCCTAACATTGCTTTCCATCTTTAGATAGTTATCAACCCATTAACCAGGTCTGCGGGACTCAAATGAAGAGTGAAATATAATGTGAAATATAATCAACTGGTCCCCAGAAAAATCTTGTTCTGATTTGCTGTGTGGCTTCAGTCAAGTCCTTTTCCCCCAGTATTTTACTTTCCTTAGCTACAAAATGTCAATAGTAAGGTTAGTCTGATTAGATGAGTAGTATGTAGTTATAATCACAAAATAGCACCTTTCAGCTATTAAATTACTAGTCTTCCAGCAAGGGGAAGTGAATGATGGATGATAACAATGGAAAGTTATTTTAGTACTTAAAATACTCACCAGACACATCTAGTTTAATGGAGAGAGAAAAAAAACTCTTAATTTAAACCAGTGTTTCCCATTGGGTGTTACTTATTCTATCATTCAATAATATAAACCTTAGGAAATTTTAGTGAGTACTGAATTAATGCTTGAGAGGCACCTGAGGATAACAGACCACCTGTGATCAGGAAGAACCCAAGTTCCAGTCAGATATTGGTTGTGTGACACTGGTAAATCACCCGACCTTTCAGTGCACCAGCCAATTCTTTTCAAAACTTTCAGAAAAGGTGCCAGTTTACATTACTTGTAGGAACTTTCCATGTCAATGGGATCATAAGTCTAGTTCACCCAAAAATTGTATACATATACAAACTAGATCAGTTATTATGTCTAGAATTCAATAGGTATTTTCATTTCCAATCCAAAAACCACAGTATTTCTCAATGGTAATATGTCCTAATAATGTCCTCACTTCATTTTCATTATTTAATTTGTTGTTTACAATTTTAGGAGTATTTGTTGCCAACCTAATACAATATACTTTTGCAATCAGAAAATGATGACAGGGATTGGAAAGCAGAAGACTGAATATGAACTCAAGTCTTCCTCCCTCTAGAGTGAGGAAGTGAGAGCTTAATCCACTGTACCAACAACTGGGAATGCATAGTTTTATGACAGCTATAGATCAATACCATAATGCAGGACTTCCTCCTTTCCCTACTTCGAATGAAACCATGTATTTGATCTTACTATTTTCACCATGTATTAAGAAACCAGGGGTCCTCCAAACCCTGGCATAGGAGGTAGAAACGACCCCATAAACATTTCTGCTATCCTTTGCTGTCTGTGTTCATTACATTTTCTGTTTTATCTCTGTTTACTGGTATAGGGGATTGAAGGTAATTAACATGACTGGGAAAGGAAAAAGATGTCAATGAAGTGATCAGCTGTGACTTCAGAAGAGTAATGATGAAGTATATTTCCCATGTCTTAGCAAAAGGGTGGTAGACAATAGAGATGTGGAATGAGCAAACACTTTCAGTCAGGGTTTATGTGTTGATTATTTTTGCTTGACTGTACTTATCTGGTAAAAGGCAAAGATTGGAAGTGGAAGGAGGAGGCTTGTGAAGTGACTTGGAATTGACCATAATATAAGAAAAAAATCAACCAAAAAAATTGAAAGAAGAAAGACAATCCATGAGGAGATTGAAAGATTAATAGGAATAAAATGGACAAATCATGAAACCATGTGTAAATTCTATGTCAATATATTTGTGGTTCTACTTAACCCACTTAAATGTGTGCTTTAGAAAATCTGAGTGAAAGTTATCCTTTTTTACATATTCCTAATCTATTTGCTACCTCCTCACCACACTCCAGAAAATGTCCTTCACCTTGCCAACATTAAGTCCTTCTGCACTCACCCTTCACCCTGTCCCCTCCAGCAGACTGCTCCCACTAGCATTCTTATTCTCATTTTCATGCTCTCCCTCCCTCTCAATTGGTCTTCCCTGTCTTTTAAAGAAAATTCACTTGATCCTGATATTACTGCTATTTATCATATCTCTCTCCTCCCCTTCATGGGTTAACTATTTGAAAAAGTCCTCTACATCCAATGCCTCCACTTCCTGTCCTTTATCTCTTTTTTAAATCCATTGCAAATATACGTAGTACAAGTATTATTATATTTTATGGTTTTTGTGAAAGGATTTTCCTAAGGTCATATACATAGTATACATATACACAATAAGATACCAAGCCAAGACTTGAACACAGGTTTTCTGGCTCTATGTACAATGCTCTTTTATAGAAAGTGCTTGTTTTTCAAACAACACCATTTCATTTTTTTAATAATCTAGGGTTTGTGTACCTGCCAGCACAGTGTAGTTTCAGTGAATGTGTCTATGATCACATCAGTGTGAATTCATTAACACAGGTTACAACTGATACATACCTTCTCATCTAACCTGCATAGAGGATCTACCCAGGTTGCTATAAGCCTTCAAAAGTGACAGTGTGGCCCTTGGGCTATCCTTTTTATTACTGCCAAATAACCAACTCACCTCCATTTCATATTACCCATTTCAGTGAAGACTCATGCATTTTGTCATCCTTAAAATTCAATAATTTCAGGAATATTGCTGGATGTTGGAAAAATTATAAAGGTAAAATGAGCCATGGTCCTCTACCCTCATGAAGCTTATTGTCTTAAAGGACAAACAAATAGCCATAATGTAAATAGAATATGAGTAATTGAATGATAAATTCTCAGAACTATGAAAGACCTGAGGATGGACTCTTGGTTTTGGTTATAAGAGAAAGTTTCATGATGGAGGTAGCATTTCAGCTGGGTCTTCAAAATTGAGTAGAGTTGAATTTCCATAGCTGCTATCACACCAGGCAATAATTTGGTACTAAGTTCTGTTAATGAAAGAACACCTGAGCTTATTTAAAAACACACATTGTTATATAAAGAAATCAGTTATAAGTCATGCTCTTAAAAAGCATGAAACTAATTTAGGCTATATATCTTTGGTAAACAAGAGCATTCTATTTTCAATTGCTTAAAACAACTTTTTAATAGAAATATTGGCAGGTCATTTGCTTCTTATGGCAGTGATGCCTGACCTTATGCTTATAAATATGATGTAATAAAAATAGTGAAATTACCTTCTTCTCTTATTCTCCATGTAGTTGTTTGGGCATGTACAATCTCTGTTACCTCTTTGTTCAGTGAAGCTTTTAATTTAAAAGTAAAATGGAATGAAGGAATGAACTCAGTGGAACTAGTCAACATTAAATGGAAATGTTTTTGTATCATCATAGGAAAAGAAAATAACTAAGACAGAGACATAGATGTATACAAAGAAACCTGGGGGGGAAGAGTTCTCCTCTCCTCCATATTGAACCTGTCCTTTCAGTAAAGTTATCAGTTTAACAGAAACAGCCATTACATCTGTCAGTATCTAAAACTATCATCCCTTGGAGTTCTTCACCTCTTTACCATATTGTTCATTATCTGTTCTCCAAGGCCATCACTGATTTTTGTCTTCTTATTATCTTCATTTTCACTGGTGAAATCATTATGGATAATGTTATTTTCTTTCTGCTTGTTGCATTTCATATCCATTCACAAAAGAACTTTCTGTGTTTTTCTGACTTTGTCATATTTCTTCAAATTCTGTTACAGACATATGTCACAACTGTTTTTTTTTTTCTTTCAGTTCTTCTTCAACTTTATAAGCACCCACTTTGGTTCTTGTTCTTTGCCACCACAAAAAAAAATGTTGTGAATATCTTGGTAGATATTGATTCTGTCTTTGATGTCTAAATACTTTTTACTGATGATGTAACACTTCCTCTAAAATATGATCATGTGAGACATTCCAGAGAAACCTAGATTCTCCTCTAAAACCAACAAAATAATAATAATAAAGAAACAGGCCAGTTAAAACGAAGTCAAAATAGATGGATGAGAAGTAAGATAATGTAAGTATTGAGAAAAAGAATGAAAGGTCAAAGCAATAAAGAACCAAGAAATGAAGACTCCAAATGTTCCAGTCATCTTAGAGCCTGAGGATCAGCAGTCACTCTATCAACACTTTGATTACACCACTAGACTGCGATAAGTATGTTCAGAAGAAGAGGGAGACAGTGGCTAAGCTACTCACTGGCCCACTGTGAAATAATTCAGGGGGGAGGGGATAAGCTAGGCTACTCTTCCATTTCACCACCAACCTGAAGTAGTTCAAGGATATGGGACGGCTGCCTTGCTGCTACCCAAATGACATCCTGACTCTCCCTGAAGTGTTTTGCCATGTTAACTCTAACTGCAGAGTCAAGAGAATTTTAAAAGGAATAGCAAGGCATGAAGACCTCTTCAGATATATCCCTTGTGGGGAGAAAGAAAAATATGGGTTAAAAGAATCCCATGATAAAAATGTTTTCTAGAACAAAATAATTTGGCAACAATTACAAGTAGAACATGAAAGAAGAAAATGGGTTGGCCACAAGGACCCCAAGAGTGAATAGAAGCTCTACTAAAAGAAATGAATAGATAAAGAAATAAATGAGGACCCAAATTAGAGTCCAAAAAAGAAAAATTTGGAAAGAAAATAAACCATTTAAAACAAAAACAAAAATAAGCTTATCAAAGTAGTAGACACCAGGAACAATGGAATGGAAGAAACAAAACTCAAAAATTCAGTTATATTACAAGTCCCATTAGAAATCAATCAAAAACTGAAAATTGTAAGCATTCATGAAATATCTATTGTAAGAAATAACTACCATGGAAAACAAAATAAGCAGTTGTAACTTAAGAATCAATGAACTCCTTGAAAAGTATTTCTAAAATTAACTTATTTTTAAAAATCATTTTAAAATGTTTAAAACGATTAAATATTTTAATTTAGACATTTTGCCAGATGATAAATGGAAAATGGGATTCATATCCTGAAAGATACTCCTAATTTCACTCAGAAATATGATTGCCAAACTCTGGACCTTTCAGGTCAGTGGAAAAAAACATGCAGGAATATCCAGAAATAAATAAGTCAATTACCAAGAAACTGCAATAAAGGGGCGGCTAGGTGGCGCAGTGAATAGAGCGCCAGCCCTGGAATCAGAAGGACCTGAGTTCGGAGCGACTCAACACTTAATCCGCACAAACAAAAACCTAGCCCTGTAACCTTGGGCAAGTTACTTAACCCCAATTGCCCTAAAGTGGCGGCTAGGTGGCACAGTGAGTAAGAGCGCCGGCCTCAGAGTTTGGATGACCCGAGATCAGATCCGGCCTCAGAAAATGAGCACCCACGCATAAATCAAATGACTAGCCATGTAACCTTGAGCAAGTTACTTAACCCCAATTGCTTAAAAAAAAAAAAAGAAAGAAAGAAACTGCAATAAAATCCATGCAGGATTATGTAAAAATAAAAAATACCAGAAAGGAAAGCATAGAACAATACACATAAGGGCAAAGCAAACAGGACTAGATACTTTAATAAATTATCTTGCAAAGCTGAGTTTAAACCTAGAAGAATAAAGTAAACCTTTAAGATCATTGATGAATTCCAAGAACTCTTATCAAGAGACAATGAGCTAAGTAAAATCTTGGAAACAAACACAGGAGACAAATGACACAGACGTGTTGAAGTAGTATGCCTTGACATTTCACTGGCTTACGAGGGACCCATCTTTGTATCCTGAATTCTTGTAAACCCAAGAATCCTCCATTCCGCTAGGTTATCGAACAACTTTAACCCAGTGTGCCCCAGCCCACTCTTATCTCATCCGGCTAAAGTAGTAAGCCTTGTAAACCCAAAAATCCTCCCTTCGGTCATTGAACAACCTGCGTTATCTAAGAGTGCCCCCGCCGCATATCCTGCCTGACCAGTCTGCCCCTGATACGATGGTGGCTTTTGGACTATTTAAACTGTGTGTCTACTGGGGTTCAGGGCAGCTCCTGGGACTTTATCCCTAGGACTGCCGCTGGCCAGCTAATAAACGCTTCCTGAATTCAATTACTGATGGTCTTGGCCTGTTGATTCTGTCCGAGTGTCCATTTCAGTGTAAATAACTTGAAATAGCTAAATGATGTTCAAATGCTTATATCTTGAAAGGGAAAGAAGAAACTATAGTATTTATAGCAGTCCACTGTCTCTAATAAGAATCTATGAGGGAATTCGGGTCCAGGGTATCTTAAAAAAAAAGGGTACAAAATTAAAGAAAAGGGAAAGGAAGAAAATACAGCATTCTACAGAAAGAATGGGAGGCAAGAAGTAGAAAAGTACTATTTGGCAGAGAAATTTACACAAGAATGTAGGTAAGGAAAAGTGAGGAAGAATCATCTGAACAGAGTAAGAGGAAATTGGAAAAATATAGGGTAGTAATAAAATAAAGTTACTGAACTGGGACAGGGAAAGAAAGGAGAAAGTTTTAAAAAGTTTAAGAGTTAGCAAGGAAATAATCATAAACAAAATAAATTTAAATTATGGATATTAAGGCCCTGGGGCAGAGGGAGGACCACTTGCAGCATCCCGGCACACATCCCAGTGCATTCCCACGACGTTCAGACCTGGCTGACACCTAGGCAGGGCTGGAAAAGAATCCCTGACTCTCAGAGCCGGGAGGGACGCCCAAGGTGGAGAATATAGTGAAGATGATATAAATGAATTATTGAATGAAGATGAAGTCCAAGATGAAGAGGAAACACAGAAAGACAAAGGCAAAAAAAGGAATTCCAGAGACAACAAGAAGTCTCTGGCCATCACCCCCAGGAAGAGAAAAAAAGGTGGACTGCTAATGGAAGACAAGGAGGAGAGAGAAGAAAAAGTGGAAGTAGAACCAGAAGGAAATAGTGGGGAAGAGGAAGAGAAATCGGTAGAACCAGAAAAAAAAAAACATTCCATTGGAGGAAGAGAAAAAAAGACAAGCCGACGCCCTCTGGGCGAGCTTCCTTAGCGATGTGGGATCAAAATCACAGGCTCGGCCTCAAGAAGCCAAGTGAAGACAGAGGGAGAAGGCCAAGAGAAGAGTTCATACAAATCCCTCGTGACAGCCAAAGAATCAGAGAAACCTAGTGAAAGAGAAAAAGGTTAAAATCACCAAGGTGTTTGATTTTGCTGGTGAAGAGGTCAGTTTTCAGTTGGTTTTATAATTATTTCCTGAATTTCCATGGTCAAGGAACATATTCAGGAAGTGCATGATCAGAAAAGAAGATGGACTGCTCATTAGGAACAAAGAATCAAAGACAACCATTTCAGGTGACTTCTGCATGCAGGGTGACCAAGGAAGTGGATGTAGCATCAAAAGAAGCCAAATCGTTTTTCAAGCAGAATGAGAAAGAAAAGCCACAGTTCCCCTCAGCACCATCAGCACTCCCAACAGGCTCAGGGCTCAAAAGACCAAGTGGCATGAGCAGCCTTTTGGGGAAAATTGGAGCCAAGAAACAGAAGATGAGCACCCTAGAGAAATCTAAACCGGATTGGGAGAGCTTCAAGGAGGAGGAGGGCATTGGTGAAGAGCTCGCTTTCCATAATCGAGGAAAAGAGGGGTACACTGAAAGGAAAGCTTTTCTGGAGCGAGTGGATCACAGGCAGTTTGTAATTGAGCGGGACCTCAGGCTGAGCAAAATGAAGCCTTGATGGCATTGGAAAGATGCTCTGGCAGTTTAACCCTGCTTACGGTGTTAGCTCTACTTTTGTGTGTCTGTGAAATCTCTCCTGTCCTGCTTACCAACTGCTTCATGAGAAGGTTGGTTAAATGTTGTTTTCTATGTTGAAGCTCAGTCTGTATATCGTGATCTCACGTGGTATAATTTATTTTATTTTTATAAGTTCTTACTGGGGGAAACTGTTCTGGGACTGGTGAAGAGGATGGCACCTCCCTTACAGCAGAGAGTGTGGTCCCATCCAGCCCAAACACCATCCAGATCAAACAACTGACAGGGATTTTTTTCCCAGCTTCATTCTACCTGTAGTGGAAAGAGGATGCCGACCTTAACATGGATAGTTAGCCTAGGTTTGTGGAAATCATTGTGACTCTTGGAGCGCATCCCTTGCCCTGATACCAATGCTAAGAAGAAAAGATACAGGCCCACTTTTGCTGGCCAAGTGCCAGGTCACTGGACAGTTTTGTATTCAGCTTTCTCCTGTGTTCCCTCACTCTCCCTGTCCCCCTCCCTCTCTGTCTCTTCCCTCCATTCTTACCCCGTCTCCCTCTCCAAGATGGGATTCCTTTGAGCATAATGTGAAACTGAATTATGGACATGTTGCTCGATTGAAAATTGTTTTTCCTTTAGTATTTTCCTTTTTCCAAAGTAAAAGCCGATTTTTCTAGACTCTGCCCTGCCACCAGATATCTTGTCACATTCGTTTGCCAGAGAATATCTTCAGACATTCTTTCCCATCCCCCACAGGCAATGAAGACCCCCAAACCCAAATCAGCTTCAGGATTTCTCTTGGAAGCAGCCCTGAGGAATAGTATCAGGGTGGGCTGGGAACTGGGAGCTAGGACCAAACCATTCACAGTAATAAAAACATTAAAGCTTAAAAAAATTATGGATATTCAGGAGACAGGGAAACACACAGTTGGTTAGATATATAGATATAGATATACACACATATACATATACACACATATTCCTTTCAGAAAGTGGGGGAAGGCAGAGTAAACATAATATAGGATGTGATGGAGAGAACATTAAACTTAACAGAAATAACTGAATGTGAATGAGATTAACTTACCCATGAAAGGTAGCAGAAAGAGTGATAGAATGGATCAAAAAGCAAAATCTAATAATTATTTATAACATATAAAAAAACAGAGCTGGGGCGGCTAGGTGGCGCAGTGAATAGAGCGCCGGCCCTGGAATCAGAAGGACCTGAGTTCGGAGCCGGCCTCCGACACTTAATCCGCACAAACAAAAACCTAGCCATGTAACCTTGGGCAAGTTACTTAACCCCAATTGCCCTAAAGGGGCGGCTAGGTGGCGCAGTGAGTAAGAGCACCGGCCTCGGAGTTTGGATGACCCGAGATCAGATCCGGCCTCAGAAAATGAGCACCCACGCATAAATCAAATGACTAGCCGTGTAACCTTGAGCAAGTTACTTAACCCCAATTGCTTTAAAAAAAAAAAAAAACAGAGCTTCCCATAGACTTCATGTGAGTATTTGGAGTAAAATTGTGCCTTATATGAATGTCAGAACTCAAGGGTGGTAATCATGATATCTTATTTACACTGTACATACATATGTGTGTGTGTGTGTGAATGTATTGCATGTTTTTCCTCCATTAGAATTGAGCTCTTCAAGGCAGGATCCATGTTTTTGTCTTTCTCTGTATACTTAGAACTTAGCTCAATGCCTGACATTTAGTAAGTACTTGATAAATGTTTGCTGACTGAGTAAAATAGGCATGGTTAAGAGAATTAATGATTTATTAAACAATTAAGCATAATAATTGATTATTCTTAAGGGTATCATAGATAATGATCAATCATTACTAGTGTGTATGCACTAAATTATATAGTATCTAAGTACTTAAATGAAAAGCTTGCTGAATGACAGGGAAAACAAGAAAGTAAAAATGATACTACTTGATGATGTTAAGATGCCTAGTTCAAATCTAAAAAAATCTAACAGAAAAATAAATAAGAAAGAATTTTAAAATCTGAATATGATATTAGAAAAATTAGATGTGATAAGCTATTGGCTATAACTAAATGGGAATAAGGATTTTTCATTTTTTTTATCTTTTGCATGGCAATTAAGGGCATAAAGAACTCACAAATAAATACAAATGGGGAAAATAGTAAGCACATTCTTTTCAGACCACAATGCAATAAGGAAAACCTAATAAAATAATTCAAACCTCAATGGAAAATAAACAGTGTAATGCAGAAGAACAATTGGGTCAGAGATCAAATTATGAAAACTATAATTAACAAAAGAAAATTATGATGATGAGAAAACATACCAAAAAACTGGGATATAACCAATGAAGTTCTGAGGGGAAATTTTATTTTTCTAAATGTTTATATCATGAAAATGGCAGGGCAGGGGTGGAGGGAGGGAAGGAAAGAGGTCAAAGAATTGAACATGAGATTAAAAAACATTGGAAAAATATTCTAAAAAAAATCACAGAGTAAACAAAATATCTTTTGTCATGATAAGTAAAACTAAGAGCTGTTTTTCAAAGCTAAAATAGACATGCCATTAGCTATTTTAATTTCAAAAGGGAGTGAGAAAAACCACAAATCACTAAAATAAAAAGGGAAAGGAAACTGACAAATGAAACAAAGAAAATTGTGAGAAACTTTTGCACTCAGTTCTATACCAACAATTGAAAGTGTATACAAAATAGATAAATAATTATGAAACAATAAAATACCCAGATTAACAG